>CM076577.1:360580461-360788711 GCA_034641835.2 Pinus albicaulis
TCCACCGTTTCCTGCGTTGTGGCCGAATCTTTCACCTGCATGTCAGATTCTTTTTGCGTTTCTTGGTCGTTGGCAGGGGGAGGTTGACCCCCCCCCCCCCCCCCCCCCCCATTTCCTGTTCCATCACCACGTACTATGCGTAGCAACGAGCTGAAGATAGCACCGTCAGGGTTTGACAGGGTTGCAGGGGAGATTAGGGTTTCTGCAGAACGAGATACCTGGAAACCCTAACAGAGCGCTCATAATGATCCTATGGTTTAATAATATTATTAATTGATAATAGTAGTAATATTAATTAATAAGCATATTCTTAATAATAATTAATTTTCAATAATAATAATTAAATAATTAAATAATATTCAATAATTTAATTAAATAATAATAGTAACAATAATATTGTTAATGATAATATTAATTAATTATTTACTTAAACATAATAATAATGATTTAATTTTATATATAATAATTAATTCAATTATTTAATCTAATTTATAAACATTTAATTTAATGGTAATATTAATTAATGAATTAATTAATAATATTAAATATACCATAAAAACAATATTAAAAAATTTATTACAACTAAATTATTATTATAAATATTATTATTATTATAATTTTAAAATAAAACATGTTTGACTTTATAAAATATGGCTGATGATGGATAACTATGGTTGAGCACAATTAACCATGGATAACCAAGGTTGATAATGATTGATTATGTTTGACTTTATAAAGCATAGTTGACAATGCATACCCAAGGTTGACTATGATTGATCGTGGTTGACCATGTTTTAATTTATAAAACATGGTTACCATTGTTGACCATGATTGAACATGATTATCATATTGAGACAATCTCTGTCATATTGTAATGCTGGACCAAGGAACTAATATTATAAAGCCAAAGTATATAAACCCTAAGATAAATATTATAAACAATAAAATAAACATGGTTGACAATGGTTGACCATGGTTTACTTTCATATTGAGACAATCCTTGTCACAATATGGCATTGGACCATGGTTGATTTTCAAAATCAAGAGAATCTTTGTCACAATGTGACATTCGACCATGATTGACCATTTGATTCTCATATTGACACAATATTTGTTAAATTGCGATGTTGCACACAATTGACCATGATTGAATTTATATTATAAACCCAAGTGAATAATAAACCCTAGGGATCAATACTAAAAACCAAAGGGACTATAAAACTAAAGGAAAATTATTAAACTCTAGGAATATGAACCCTTAGATCAATAAACCCAAGGGATAGATATTATAAACCCAATGGATAAAAAATATAAACCCAAGGTTTATAAACCCTAAGATAAATATTATAAATACTAGAATAAAGATGGTTGACAATTGTTGACTATGGTGATTTCCATATTCACCCAATCCTTGTCACAATGTGACATTGGATGATGGTTGACCATGGTTGGACCATGATTGGAATTTATATTATAAACCCCATGGATTATAAACTCAAGGGGTTTATATTATAAACCTAAGGCACTAATAAATTAAGGGGATTAATACTAAAGACCAAAGGGAACAATATTGAACCCAAGGGATAAATATTGCAAATATAAGGTATATAAACCCTAATATAAATATTATAAACCCTAAAACAAACATGGTTGACCACGATCGATCATAATTAAGCATGGTTGGTTTTCATATTGACCATGATTGACCATGGTTTCCCATGAATGACCATGCAGGTTGACCATGATTGATTTTCATATTGAGACAATCTTTGTCACAATGCTACATTGGACCATGGTTGATTTTCATATTAAGACAATATTTGTCACAATGTGACAAATATTGAACATGGTTGACCATTTTTCTTTCTCGTGAAATAAATCCACACATATCTTGTTTTGTTGTAAACGAAGATAAGAAAATCAAAGGCTCACCCAAGTGATTTCATTTATTCTCCCACACAGACAAGAATGCATTAATTCAATAATATTTCATGTGTTCTTATAGGAAGCTCATCCTTACATTATTTTTCAAGTTCACAACCATTACATATAGTATGTCGCTTCTTAAAAATAAGAACATGTCTTTCTCTTAAAATAAAATAAATCTATAAAATTTTTATATTTATATGTAAACTTTAGACTTTAAATCATATGTTTAAACTTTATTTTATTAATTTTTAATTTTAATATTAATTATTAATATTAAATTTTAATATTAATGTTAAACTTTAAATTTAATATTAATCTTAGACTTTAACATTAATATTTGTATTAAACTTTAAATTTGGTATTAGTATTAAACATTAATATTAATTTTAATTTAATATTAATATTAAACTTAAAGTTTAATTTTAATAATAATAATTTTATTTTTAAGTTGAATTAATTTTATTAATTCATATTAGTATTAATATTCAGTAATGTTAATGCCACCAAAAAAAAATTGATGTTTAGGTTAAAATTAATGTTATTAATATTAACATTATAAAATTAGCATTTTAATCTTAATATTAATATTTAAATTAATTTTAATATTAATGTTAATATTAATATTAAAATATTAAAATTAAAATTAAAATTAATATTATTATTTATCTTAATAATTATGTGATATGAATTAGTGAGTTCAATTAATTTTCTTTAAAAAATAACTAAAAAATGACATTATGTTAAATATATTGTAGATAGTTATGCAACCCTATATATTACCATATTATGATCAACACGGACCAAGCTTTTCATTGTACAAATTTAGCTAACCTAACAGGAGGAAGGAGCAGGGATTCTTATGATGTTCTCACTTTTCATCAGGTATGCTTGGCATCAACATAAAGCCTCAAACAGGGCTTTGCCATTGAGATATATCAAATAATTATTTTTTCATTAATATTAATTATTTAATTAAATTTAATTAATGAAAAAAACATAAAATAAAATAATATTATTATTTTCAACTAAATTAAAAATATTTGAGTTGCAATTACCACCCAAGCTCACATTGACAAAGATGTAAGAGGTGCAAGTCAGTGATGGCAAAATAAGAATATTGTGCATAAAAATTCTATAAATCGGTGCACATGATTCAATTGCTCAGTTTTTTCAATCATAACTGTTTAGGTTTACATGGCAATCAATACGAAAATTTGCTTTAAAAAATATATAAATAACATACGATTCTTTTTTAACACATTGTAAATATTATGCCAACAATGCAATCGATATTAATAGAGAGCCTTCAAAATACAATACTAACAAAGTAAAAGATAGGTTACACATCCAACAATGACTTGAGCGCATAGACATATCGAATAGTGACCCAACCATGCTAATAGAGGTTGACCAAAGAATTCTAATTTCTAGTGAAGGAGTGAGATAAATATATTCGAACTCATGGTTGAGATTCCCTTGTAAATGAGGAAGGATGTTGGGAATCGATCCATTATTGCATGCGGGTTTGAAGAATTGAATTTTTATGCCAATTCTCATCCCATGGAAGAATAATTATTGTCAAATAGAATGACATAAACCTAAATTGTGTCAAAGTGATTTTTAGGTGGAAGCAGAATAATTATTGCCAAAATAGAATGACATAAACCTAAATTGTGTCAAAGTGATTTTTAGGTGGAAGCAGGTTGTCTCAAAGAACACCACATATGAAGCTATGCTTCTCCATGTCAACCAACTCTTCTCTGCGAGAAACATCAAGATGTTCTTCATAATACTTGATACCTACCCTCCAAAAAGAAAATTTAGAAACCCTAACCAGAAAAATTTATTAAATATATCATAAATATTTTTATACCAATTATTTAAATATAAATACTATTTTTTTGAATAATATAAATTTCTATTTATTTATAATTTAATATTTTTATTTTTATTAAAAAGATAATAAGTTAAATTTATATTTAAGAAATATTTTAAAAAAAATTAATAATGACTTTAGAGTAATTTAAAATCTATATGAAATTATTTAATTATTCATTAAAAAAAATTATCATTTAATAAATGATTCTTATTATCATTATAATGTAGAATATATTATTAATATCAAACAATAACTACTATTTAACTAGAATTTTGAATTATTCATTAAAAACATATCATTTAATAAATTATTCTTATTATCATTATAATGTAAAATATATTCTTAATATCAAACAATAATTACTATTTAACTAGACTTCTATCTAGCGCTAGTTGTACATTGCATTATGTTTCAGGCCTTGGGTCTATCAACCTCAATATTCTCACCAGTCCTCGAGATTATAGCATTTACCCTTCCTTAATTATGACATCTCGAGAGTTCCGATGGGACAGTACACTTTGTTGTATGCAAAATGTTAGATCCATTTGCCCAAATTAGATGGTCGATGGCGAGCCGAGTCCGATGAGGTAACGAACCCTACCTCCCAAGCTCACATTCGGTGTTCATTCTGCCACCTTTCGTAAGGGTTTGTTGGCTCTGCAACTTGTCAATTTGTTTCCGGTGAAAATAGAAGGTCTTGCTCACACAGTAGCATTTGTTGTCACTGGTAAATTCTTTATTGTTTATGCTACCAGTTTTTAGTAATTCTTTACTGTTTATTCCACTGTTGAATGGTTCTAATGTAGGGTTTTGTCTACGTTGTTTATTCTTGTTTTGGAGTATCCCTGTTATAGTTTTCCGCTAGAGGGCTTGGAATCCGTTAGCTCTCTCGAAAGAAAGATTAAGCCTAAGTATACAAATTTTAACGTTTTCCTGGGAATGAAACGTTTGCCCGTGTCTCCATGTAGTCCACAACTAAAATTATTGCAGAGGGTCACAAAATTTCAACATATTTGGCCTCAAGGTAATTATTCAATCCCTATGTCGATTTTTTTATGCTTCCTATATTCCTTCGTTATCCACGGTTATAAACCTATTGTAATCATGTTTTCTTCTGCTAGGAGATTTGGGGGTGACTCTTCCTCTCTTCACTCGAGGGTATTGCAATAATTTTCCAATCAAACCGATGTTGTGTTCTCCAGGTGGGCTCACTCGTCTTAGGGAGTTTTTGTGTTAGAAGACAGCATTGTCGAATGTTGTTGAGTACTGCTCTGCCCTTAGGTCGGGTTATAATTGGGATTATGCCAGAAATTGTAAAACAATCTTGTGTTATTCTTGTTAAATTTTTGTAAATTTTCAAAGTTTAAAGTAGTGTAATTGCGGTTCCTAAGTTCACTTTGTGATTATTTTTTATGTTCTTTGATTCGTGAGGTGCACTTGCCATGATTTACTATTTACTTATAGTGTTTTATTTATTATTAATGGTTAGAGATTCAGTTTAATATTAAATTTCCTACTTGTGGAATTCGTGATGTTTATCTTTTAAATTTAGAGTTTAGTATTCTACTTGTTTGCACAAGGTGTTTACCATGCATCATTTGGGGTTTCTCTGCTGTCTGTACAAACTCTATTTTTCACAGTATCCAAATGTATATTTTGTTTACACTACATCTTTTGTCAAGATTAACTCTCCGGACTGAAATAAATGTCTACCTCCCTAGTATTTTCCTTGGGTGGCCTCCTTTCGGCCCTGCTTGGGGACTAACCTCAGACAGGTACTTAGATATGGGTACATTTCTCTGAATTCGAGTAATTTTAACTGTCTGGAAGAAATATCTCCTAACATGGGTTCGTCCATTTATGTTCAAGTTATATAATCGCTAGTCAGACCCAGGCTTATATATTATTAATATTTACTATTTATGCAACGACATCTGGCATTCCAATGGCAGTCGACATTCCAACACTTGGAAGTCAAATTTCCAAAATTAATCGCAACTTAATTCCAACACACCCGATATGTGGAAACCATATTTTGAAATTTAAGTTAATTCCAATGTTTATGTTTTCTTTCCAACCTTTCACTCATTTGGTGTTATTAACTACTCTGGTAATTGGTAGTTAATATCATCTTCCATCCAAATATTTGAGGAAAAGGGTACAATATTCGTGTTTGACTTACAATATGCATGTGTGCATTACCCAAGGGTTAGTTCAAATGTTTTGATTTTCCATGTCAAAATCATAATGGCTAAGGTGGCCACAATTTTGGATCCACATTGATCCTTCTGGATTACAAGTATATGTTGTATTTGAAAATAATTTTCCTTGAATATCATCAATAAAATATGTCGAAGCACTAAATTAAATGGAGTAGAACCCAAAACTTCATTATAAACGTTATCTTAAAATAGTACATTTGAACTAATTTTATAATTATCTTCACGATTGAAGTTGTAAGGATGTTTTTCTATTTCAAGGGATTCTCTAATGATGCATTGAGGGTAAAGGAGAAGTTGCCAAAATTTTGAAATCCTTAAAATTGATGAGGAGTTTGGTATTATGGTAGTGCTCAATTATAGCTAATTTTTAGATTCAATTATGTTGATTGTTATCCATATCCTCTTTAGGTCAAGTCTTGAAGGACTATCCAATATGATCTATGTATTATTTTCCATAGTACAAGGGACTTAGATAAACCCGTAAGTCAAGCATGGGATATGACTAATATTTGGTAGACCTAAATATATATTTAAGGGTAGTGTGAAGTTTAAACAATTTTTTGATATTATTTTTCAAAAAGAATCTTAGTGATGTGATTAGTTATAGCTTAGATGTATGGGAGGAAGATTCTAGTTAAGGGTATGGATGAATGTTTTTTACTAGATTTGGGTTGGGATACATAATGGAGGACTCTTTTGATCTAAGGAAGGGGGGAACCATTGGCTAAGAGGGTATTAGTAAGTTGGACTTGTTTTCATTTCCAGATATTGGGGAGACCCTTCGTCATAGCCCAGAGACCAATAAAATCTATGAGAAACCAAAGATTCATAAAAAATATGTCCCCATGAGAGCCATCGTTAGTGTCATTGCAACCCCTTCCCATGCCCTCTCTCATTTTATTGCACAAAGACTTGGACCTTTAACTATCCATACTCTTTCCTTTATTGGATATTCCTATGAGTTCATCCAAAATAAAATACACTCACACTTGGTTGAACATGACATCATGTTGAGTTTCGATGAGGTTTTCTTGTTGAAATTAAACAAGATGATGGGCTTAGTGAAAAGTAAGCACCTTCAATAAGTGGGGCCCGCAGGCTATTTTTAGGTGTATGTCTATTTTTAGACATGGTGAGCATATTATATAAGTTGCAAGATGCTATTTGTAGATGGTTGGTCAAATGTGGAAAACATATGAAATTCTAGTTTTAGAATATTGGGCGAAGTGTATTTATAGATCGTTGATCTAAAAATAGATGCATGTCGATTATTATTAACTCTTAATAATAATTTGACAATAAACATGAACTTATTCTCTTGGAGCACTTTATTTCAGTGAACATATTTGGAAAATTAGTGGGCTGAAGGAATTACGCAATTCCTAGGGTTATTGGTGGCTCATGCATGAAGGACTCAGTTAGAACTAAAGTGGCAAAGTTATGACAGAGTTGGAAGAGTAGTTTATGGAGTTTTTATTTAGTTTAAGTTATTTAAGTGAGTTAAACTCAATTGAGCTAGTTGTATTTAGTCTAACTGAAAGATACACTAGTAAGAGTTAAGTGAATTAATTAGTTAATTAATTCACAACTAATAACTCACTAACAACTTAATAGAAAAAATAGTTAACTACAGTGCATTTCATTTCCAATGGAGACCCAGTGGAGAGATAGGTGAAATGGTGAGATGGACTATCCATTGTGACTATAGTGATGCATTCAGTGCATCTGACACACATTGGAGTTGCCAATGATGATTGTGTAGTCAAGGCAAGGATAATTCGAATTCATTCAAGGGTCTTCTTCAGCCACGAGGGCTTCACTTGGGGAGCAATTTCATACCATGTGGGTGCATATTGGGGGATATATATTGAGGAAAAAATGACAATATATATTGGGGAATATATAGGGGCTAAAGGGTTTTTATATTGGAATGCATAAAAAATGGAGCTCAAAGTTAATAAAAAATTATAAAGAGGTATAAAAAATGTTAATGAAAAAAGGGATACCTACAATATGTAGTGAAAATAGGTGTTTTTTAAATTGGGAAGGTGTATTGGGTTCGTATTGGTAGGGGATTAAATAATGTAATTTTTAGAGGTATTTTCCAATATGTAGTCCAATTAAGGGTATTGTTTAATATGTAATGAACACACATGATATGTGAGAGTTTCATTGAGTGAAGCCCCTATGTCTTCAGCAGGGATTGCGTAGTGGAGGCAGGCTGTCAGGAGGCAAGAAATTGGTGCATGGAGATGAAAATTTCTGCATGACAGTGTGTAATGATTATTGGTTTTACTGGGAGCTTGATGTACTAATATTTGTATGAGATTATTACATGATTCCACTGATATACATAATATCTGATAGTTGGGGTTTTTGGCTGTAAGCTTTCCCATTAAACAACTGTGTTATGTGCAATTGACTTTATTCACATGTGTTTGCAATTGAGTTTTAAATTTCCGCAACTTTAACAATGGAAGGATTCTGTATTTTGCAAGAAGATAAATATTATGAGAACAGGAGAGTTCGGTGGTGAAAATGTGAAGTTGGGTTACACGTTTTTCCCTTTTTTGAGAAAAAATTTTCATTTTTTTCGGTTCTTCAACTTTCTGCAAACTATAACAATTTTTCTGTTTAGAATTTCATTTTGCGATAAAAATAAAAGTTGTCAGAAATTTTGTTAGATTTCTATTACTTATTTTTTGAAATTTTTTTATGCAGATTTGATATGTCAACTTAGCGTTTCTTTGAGTGTGTGTTTCTTAACAATAAAAGGATTCATAAGAAGTCATGTTATGACGCAATGTAGTATTCATAGAAAATTTATGTTTTTCAGAAAACAAAATGTGTTACAACAATATTGATAGAGTCTACTTTGGTTTCGTCATATTTACAAAGCCAATGGATGCATATCATAATTACTAGAAATTTTTGAACTGGTCCAATAAGAAAAACTGCATATTTTGGATATGTTTCGCGATGCAACAAATTTCTTAACACATAAGTTATAAAATAAAAATCTAAAAGCTACCCATTAGAGACGACAGAACAATGTAATGCCCCATAACTTTTTCAATTTTTTTTACAATGTATTTTGGGAGATACAAAATTTTTATTTCATTGAATCACAATGACCCTAAGAAATTGTTTGCACCCATTTTATTAGAAAATTAATTAAAATTAGTAAATGTTTATGAAATTCCATAAAAGTTATATTTCCTGAAAGTAGATTCAATTCTGAAAATGCTTGTCTTCATTCTGACAGTTAATTAAAAATCTTTCAGGGAGTTTAATCAGTCCAAAGTTGCATAAAAATATTCAGAGCGTGGTTCTGCGTAACTGGTGACGTGTTAGTTCGGTCGAACTTTGATTAAAAGTTCGGCCGAACTATTTTTTGCGCTGACGGCTCGTTAAATCTAATGATTTAATAGTTCGGCTGAAATTTTTTATATTTTTCCGTCGGCCGGAAAATTTCCCGGAGCCCCTGATAAAACACATTTTGCGGCAATATAAATTGCCACAAAATCATTCATAATTTTCACACATTTCGCATGTTTCATCTGATTTTACAAAGGTCTTGGTTTGGGTTTAAAAAAATTTCTTCGAGGTTCGGATTTAAGGGCATTTCTTGGAAGCGGACTGATTTTGCAAAGAATTGTTTTGGGTTTAAAGAATTTTCTTGGAGGACATTTCTTGGAGGCAGCCTGATTTTGCAAACAATTGTTTTGGGCTTAAGGAATTTTCTTGGACGTACATTCAAAGAAAATTTATTGGAGGTATGTGATACATTCTTTTGAGTTTTTTTTGTGCTTCATTTTTTCTGAAAGTATGGAGTTGGGCTTAATTTTGAAAAGACATTTTCTGGAAGTATTTTTTTAAAGTAACCTTTTTTTTTTTTAAGTTGGAGGCATTTTTTGAAGTGACATTTTTTTAGAGTACGTGTTTTGAGTTGAAGTAAATATTTTAAGCTTCGTTTCATTTTTATAAGACATTTTTTTAGTGTTTTGGATTGGAGCATGTATTTTTTGAAAAAAATTTAAAATGATTTTTTTTAAAATTAAATCTTTTGTGATTTTTTTTCTAATTGAGTTATTATCTAATTTTTAGAAGGTAATTTTTTGAACTTCATACCCTATTATCATGGGAAATCGAAGGACTTGTGCGAGAAAATATGATCGAAAAATAGACCTTGAGGAACATAGAGAAGAGACAAGACAATATCACAAAAGGAAGTTAGAAGCCCTCTCAAATACTGAAGAGGAAAATCAATCTCAAGCAGAAATTGAAGCAGGTATGTAAATGTAAATATTATGATCTATTGATATATTTAAAATTTTCCTAGTGTAAAATGTGAAGCTTAATTTTTATTTGATGAACTAATTTGAAAAATATTTTTTTTAATCTAAAGAAATAGAGATATTCCTGAAAACATTGATGATGAGATACAAAATTTTGAAAGAGAAAGTGAAAGAGATATTGAACCAATGATTGAAGATTGTGAAAATATTGAAAGAAATCCAAATAAAGAAATTGAATCACAAGGTATGTATATATATATATATATATATATATATATATATATTAAACACATGCACGTATTATTGAAATTATAGATATATTTATTAATTTAGTTATTTATTGAATATGTACTATTTTTTTGAATATGTACAGATGAAATCACTGTCGATGATGAGATGTTAGAAAATGTTGAGAATTACACATATGGAGATAAAAAAACCTGACCATGCTATACGATATCATGTTAACAGCATTTTTGAAAAGTATTTCTTAAATGAGTGGGTGACAGTTCAGGCTCAAATGTTGAAAGGTCTCCTATCATTAAGGAAATTAAAAGACGCTACGACACTACTGGGTATTCGAAAATCAACCAAAGATAAAAAAATGAAAGAAGAAGTGATAAAAAATATGAGTAGTGCTATAAAGTCAATTAAGAGATCTAGAGAGAAAGATGTTTCAATTGTACGTAGAGGAATACAGATGGCAATGGTTTCATCAAGTACTAAAGAGAATTGTTTGGTAACATCTATGGCGTGAGCACTGGGAACCTCGCGAATTTTTTTTCATAAACATCGGAAATTTCGGCTGCAAATAGAGGTAAATGATGAACTCACTTGTTGGAGAGCTATTTGTAGGCAACCATACAAATATAGACTTGGAGAAAATGTTAAAAAAATAATATATGAATATTGGAAGAACAATTCGCGTGTTTCGCCCACTGCAAGGCATGTGATGCGAAGAAGAATGACACGAAATCAATACGAAGAACATGAAAAATATTTCTTGGAAAGCACTCAGATAGAGTTATTCAACAAGTTCAAAGAAGAGAATCGTCAAATTCATGCTTCACTTAGTTCTTTTGTTCAACAAAAACCATGGTATGTAAAACCTATCACCGTACGCGGCACTTTTTGTTATTGTTATCATGTGGAATTTGAGTTATATTATGACACATTCCTTGATTTCAATAGAACATTATGGAAGGATTCACCTCCTCCTTTCACTATCCGTGATTTCATATCTCAAATTCTATGTGAAAGAGAAAGCGATGAACTATTTTACAAAAAGAAATGTGTTGGTGGTAAAAAATGCGATGATTGTGGAAATTTGACTAAATTTCAAAAAAAATATCGTATTGATATAAATGATCAATCATTGTCCAACATGAAAGTGAAATGGAAGAGATATGAATATATCAATACATCGATTCAAGGTGCAAATAGTGTTAAAAGAATTGAATTACTAGAAGACAAAAATTTTCTGATATACTTTTTGAGAAAGTTTGAGGCAGAAATTTACAAACACACCAAGCATTCCCATAGAGGTTGATGGAAATACTTTCAATTCAAAAAATCTCGTGAAGTTTTCCACCAGGGACCATTTTGTCAGTGATTGATTTTGCAGAAAACTACACATTTGTTCCACAAAAAGAAAACCAGAGTAAATACTATCATTCTGACCAAGTCTCCATGCTCGTCCATATTCTATATAGACATGCTGAACAAAATGTCGATCATATAGAAAGCACAAGTGAAAATCAACATATCATTAAAGAATATCACTTTTATATCAGTGACGATCGTACACATGATATATGTTTTGTACAACATTGTTTTGGAAAAATTTATGATTCCTTGAAAAATCGTGGAATAACATTCAATGAACATTAGATATGGTCAAACGGATGTGCAGGTCAATTCAAATCTACACAATCATTCTTTTGGTTGTGTTGTCTTCATAAGAAAACCTGCATTAAACATTGTTGGAATTTATTTGAGACTAGCCATGGAAAAGGAGAACATGACGGTGCAGGAGCATGCATAAAATGATCACTTCGAAGATATCAAATGAACCACTCTGCAAGCCAACTTGTGAATGCTAAAGAAGTTGTTCAATGGTGCATCGCTGCTCTAAGCCATGAGGCTAACCCATCAAGGGAAGTGCGAAAGCACATTCAATTTAATTTATATTGGAAATCTAATTTTAAACATTGTACATTTATCACGCAATGATTATCTTTGATTGTATTTTGATATCATATTTACAAATTCTTCTTTTAATTTTCCATATAAAGGTTTTTCTAGCATATTGGGATCGAAGACATAGATAGATCAATTGGAAGTGACGTTGAAACAATAAAAGTGACTCGAAAATTGCATTTAATTCAACCAAAGTCGTCCAGAAATGTGTTTGCATTGGATAAAAGAAAATATTCTTGTTTTTGTAATTTTTTCATAGACAACAAAAAATCCAATGACGTTTGTGAAAACAAAATGTATGTGAACGATTGGAAACATGCAGAGCTAAATACAAAGGGAAAAATGTTTGTTGCAATGTTTAAAGAAATGCAATAAGAGGAAACTACAATATCATCTGCTGGTGATCGAGTTTCTGATATTGTTAGAGAAGGTAACATTTGAATTAATTTCTAATGATTTAAAGATCTAAAAATAAATTTAAATATGTATAATTTTGTTAAGTTTGGTTTATTGTGCAGGAGATGTTTTTGTTGTAATTGCACCTATTTACAACAATGAAAATGTGAATTATTATTTGATGCATTGCACTGAACGAAAAATGAAATTATTACAAAAATATAATGATCACGGATTTCAATATATTAAAATATTTATTACAAATTGTACACATGTATATGTATGTTAAAATAATTTCAAACCCTAAGGTCAATAACACATACCGTTCCGATGCCCTCTTCCTCGTGAAGAATTAGGTCTTGCAAACCATTACGACAATTTTTTGCATATATTCGGAGATCTTCAACATTCATTTTGTCAATCTCTTCATCTGTACAATACAAAAAATTGGCATGTGCATTTTCACATGCTCTTTGTTGATTTAAACAAACATTGACTCCACCCAATCCGCTGTAAACATTGTCAATCATAACATCCCTTGCTTCTCGACTTATTTGAGAAGTCGCATCCATCTTTGACCGTAGAGTTTTGACTCGAAAAGGTTGACTCACAATTGGCGGCTCAGGGCAAGGCAACTCCACATCTTGCTTAGTGCCCTTACGGTCATATAATCGACCTTTCCTCGGGCCAAAAAATTCTGACGGAAGGTCATTTTAGTTGGGTTTCATACCCAAAAAAAATTCTGCATAAAATATTTGTGAAAAATAAATAGGAAGCTTGTCATTCCATGGGAGCCTTCCATAGGCCGCAAGGTACCTATCATACAAATAACGAGCTATGTTTGGGTGCTTGAAATATTGCACCTTCAACATTTTTCTTTTTTGCCCTTCCTTGAAATTAAACATTGACTTGGCCACTTCTTTTGTAACTTTTTGTTTTACATCCTCCCATTTATCTGGACCCATTACTGTTTCCTTTCTCTTTCTCATCACTTCTACAAATGTATCAGTCGTTGGCCCAAGAGTTCTGTACACATTTACAATTTCGCCCAATGAATGTGTAACTATTTCAAGGCTTTGTCGACTCTCAGCAGGTAGAGACAAAGCCACGAGATCTCTCTGCAATTTTGCATAAAGTCTTTCACACCTTTGTAAGGTGCATTGTGCCATGTTGGTTTCCCATGGTATATCAGTAATGTCGGCCGGATAAGTTGTGCTGGGTAGACAACCTTCTTCTTGAATGTAGCAGTTTGCCCTGCGTCTATTTTGACCACTAGTTGGAATATTTTCAGCCTCTGCATCAATATATATATATATATATATATATATATATATATATATATAATTAATTTCGTATATTAGAAAAAAACACATGTAAAAAAAGTTGTACAAATTTAATGAAAAAAATATTGAAATTGATGGCAACCTTGACGTTGTTGGTTAGCATCTTCTCCAACATGACCCTGCTGAGAACCAGACCCAGAATGACCCTGCTAAGAACCAGACCCAAAATGACCCTGCTGAGAACCAACAACCGTTGATTGGCCTTCGGGGGAATAAATATCACCCCCTTCACGCAACCTGCTACCACTCATTGATGGCCCTCTAGGTGGATTTGAACCAACACCAACCTCTCGAGACAAGGGAGAAGCTTCATAAACAAATACGAATTTATAATCAATTGAAAAATATATTCATGTGTACATATAAATACATATACATATTCATTGATTAAATTGTGTGAACCATACCACAACTGGTTGAACCACGGGCACTCTCCATGGATGGAGTAGAAACCCTTCTCCTCTTACCTCCTAAAAATTAAAAAATTAAACTTACTAACAACTAATTTAACTCACAAAGTTAATAAAAAATCGATTCCATATGTACACACATGTATGGAGATTTAAGATTATATTTAAATATCGTGAACATCCCCTGATCCCTGAAACTCCATATGGGATTCAGCTAATCTTTGTCGTTCATCCTCCATGATATATATATCTATTGGTGGACATTTACACAAAATAGATTTCAGAAAATCAATTTGTAATTTAGTGTACACAAATTATGTAGAACACAACTTTCAAAGCAATAATTGATGTGTGAAACTCAATTTAAGCAAAAAAGAAATTATAAAAATGACAAGTTCACCAAATTGCGCTTTACATGGTGGGAGCACACTTGGTATAAAATTTACCACTTATAAACTTTAGTTTGTGGGAGAAATGGCACATGTACATAGTTTACCTTAAAGTTGTTGTGTTTTATGGATATTAAAATGAAGAACTTCTATTTAGATCCATTACAGAGATTCACTGTAGGGGCATTACTAGATATGTCACCTTTCATAAAAGATGAGATTCAGAGGCTACCTGGCCCTTTACAGACTCTGCCTATAGAAGTTGTAGAAGTAAACACTAGAGGCATTAACAATATCAAAGAATGTTTTCATGCTCAGACATGGGAATGTGTCTCTTTCCCTATGTAGAAAAATAGTTCAAGGTAGTTAATCTTCATAGACATGTCATCAAGCAGGTCAATGTGATCATCCCCAACTTACTTTTCATAAAATTAGGCTTGGAATCCTCTACAACCTGGTGGATGGAGTTGAATTGGGACTAGGTCAAGGCCTTTACAAAATACATGCTAGTGAATAACACTTACTAGGTTATGCCAACAAATAAAGTGGGAGAAATGTTTTCTCCTCAAGGTTATCCAATTGGGTGTGTAATACCAACTTCACCCATTTCCTAACAGGTTTCTCTCTTAGGTTACAAAGTGTCTTAGGCCATTAACTTTCATAGACCTCAATAGATTATTAGAGATGGAATTCTATTTCTCAAGTGTGTAAGAGAAGAAATAATTCTTGTTTAGATTTTAACAATGGCTAAGATGGTCAAATGTTTATTTCGGAAAACAAATAAACTACATATGCAAGACTTCATTACTTAGATGCAATTTTTTTTTCAAATGCAAAATTTAGTAGGATGTGCAATATCTATGCCAATTGCAAGAATATTTAGGGGATCTCTTTGCACTATGAGCAGGAAACAATTCATTGGTTCTCATACTCCCGAGCTTCTTTCTCTATGGAATCACAAAATTATAGTAGAAGGCCAAGTCATGAATCTAATTTTGTTGATTGCTAAAGGCGAGAATCACCATAGCTAGTCCATGTAGTCCTCCACCACTACCCTAGATTGATAAGTTGTTAACAATTTTCCTCATTATTTCAAAGAATAAGAAGCCAACCAATATTTTTATCATGCTAATGATGTTTGAATTTACATTATTACAATTTTTTAGGGAAATAATAATGGTTGTGGTCCATTCCTAATGACAAATTAGGTACCCCTTTAATTGCAAGTTTCATCATGATAGTTGGTGAATTGTTTGGAAATCTATGAAAACTGCTTTTGTGCCTTTATGGAAAGAATTTTGGTTTTTCCCCCTCTTATTTCAATCAGATTTAAAGAAATGTTGCTTCTAAAATTTATGTCCATGTGTCAATTTTGATAGGCTTTATGTTGTTGGGCAAATTTATATAGATACAAAGGATTTTCACATGAATTTTTTCAATCGTTGAGACTTCTCAACTGGGAACCATTTTGTGTTACATTACTAACATGTAATATATTCAAAACCCTTGGACATCTTGTGGAATTTTAGTTTGATCTTATTCAAAACCTTATTAGTTATATATTTTTCAATTTCCCCTGGATTCCTTGAAGTTTTTCTCCTACCATCTCCCTCTCTCACTCCCCAAATTATTTTCATAAAACATGCCCCATTGAGGATCTGGAGCAATGTTTGCACGATACTTAGAACTGTCATTGCTGCTAATTGAAATTGGAGAGTCATGTATACTAGATTTCTTTCTTTTGGTGGCTCTTACTTGGACAATATCCTGATATGAGTTTGACATGATGGTCATAAGAGGCTCGAAGCTACTTGGTGTAATTTTCCTTAAATCTTGAAAAAAACAGAGCAAAAATGTCATTTTCGATCATTTTTTTATTAAAGCTTATGCATACAGCAGATGTTATCACAATTGCAACACAATCATGTTCCATGAGCATGAATTATGAATGTTGCAAGCCAAATTGCAAGGAAATTTGCATTCATTTTAGGCAAAAGAAGGCTATGACATTAAGGTCCATGCTAGAAAAAATTATGCAAATAAGGTTGCTGAGTCAATACTTACCATGTGTTTCAAAGCCGTAACGAAGGTTGGATTTGAGAGTGTCCTCCCAAAGCCTTTTCTTGAGATGAAATTTAATTCAATGTCTCTTAGAGTTGCAAGGTGGAATTGATAGAACTATTTGATTTCTTTACCATAGATAGATATCTCCTTTCATCTATACCTTTCTCTACCATCTTATTTCCAAGTGAAATAGGAATTTTCACATTTTGAATGCCATTACCATGTAGTTTGGTAGTCTTCTAGATAGACCTATCACAAGTAAGGTTGTCATACCAAACTATTTCTCTTGCTCAACTCAGTGACCATGACTCTCTTCTCACACTTTTCACCATAGGATCTTCAGTTGTACATGTCACGCAAAGTTGGGGGTTCTAGGTCCACACCTATTAGGTAAAGTTGTATTTTATGGCATTGTGGTCCTTAAATTTGGAGGTGTTCCACCTGAAAAAGTAGGCATTAAATATGGATGAAAAGGATTTGTTTTAACTTTAATAGAATTTCCTTGTGGAATTACTAAATTTCTTGACGACATGATGCTAGCTTTTCTCAGAGAAGAAGGTTTTGGAGGAGAAATTGAATTCTTTTGACTTATTTTCGGCATTGAAGTTTGAAATAGTAGTTTTGATGACTCCGTTGATGACCTTGCTAAGGATTTTGATGCACACAATATTGTCTTTGAAGAGTGTTTAGAAGATGTTGAAGAAGTTGTATATTTTGGTGTTGTCACTGAATGTTTCTTTGTTGTTGGACTTGATCAAGACAAAATTTAACTTTACTAGCAGATTGAAGACCTTGAAGAGGTTTTAGATATTGTTGTTCTCACTGAAGGTTTTTGTCTGGTTTTGTTTCTTAAACCATCATTTCCATAGGACATTTTTGTTGAATAGATTCTTGACCTTGATGAGAGGATATGATACCTTGAAGAGGCTACATATTTTGGTGATGTCACTAATTGTTTCTTTGTTATTGTGTTTGTTAAACTTTTTTATCCTAGAGGAGGGTGTTATCCAATGTGAATTTGAAACCCCCCACATTTTTCAATGAAGTTTCTATCTGAATGTTAGGGATCTACACATTATAGAAATTCAATATGATGTACCAAAAACTTTATTGCAATATGATGTAATAAAAACTTTATTACAATATGATGTAGAAATTCAATATGATGTACCAAAAATTTAAACTTAACATTATTTAGTTTTTACATTTAAACTTAAAATTTAAACTCAGCCAAATGGCCGACATGGCACGAGGGAAAGATAATACATGGATGTATATACCAAGAAAGTTATCACCTGATATATGTTTGCATTTGATAATATCTGACCAAATACCCGAACCAGATATAGCTCTCCATAATGACTTCATCAGCAACGCTTTGTTGAAGACCCGAGTGTTTAGAATGCCCCAACCATCTATGCTGATTTTCTTTTCAGGTTAAAGGATTTAACCAAGAAGATAATAACTGCCTTATGTGATTTATCTCTCGCACTGTGTAGTGGCTGTTTCTCCCTTCTTTCTGTTTTTGTAATTCTGTTGATGTAATATTCGTTTTTCGTTTCAATGAATACAACTTTCAGGGTAGTCAAGTTAATACTTAATTATTGTTGAGACAACTCCTCTGTTCAAACTATACACTCATTTTTTTCACTTAATTGTGAAATACAGCTGCCCTTTCTCATAGTCCTCAAGAGTTTCAAGCAATCAATAGCTAAAGTGCAATAATCAATACCTTGCGTATGTGTAAATAATGTAAAATCTCAGAGTAGTCATATATAACGAATGCCATTTTACAGATAGTAACCAAGTTTATATTTGAGCTGAACCTAATCAAATCCTTTGATGAAAAAGACAGCATTAGTAATGCACTCAAGCATATTTGAGTAATATTCATAATGCTTTATAAAGTCCATTATTTTTTAAATTATCCTGTAAATTGATATGACTAATTTAATAGTCTATTTATTGGATAAGGTTCTCCATAAAATTTACTGTTTACATCCGCCTGGTAATAAAACTGAAGCAGGTCGCAAGAAAATAGAGGAAGCTCATCATCGTAAGCCGCAGGTAATTATCGATGATAATAGCTGATTTTAATGTATTATATTATTAATTTGTACTGGTTCCACTTTTTACTTACATGGGTTTAAAAAAATAATAATAATAAAAATATCCAACCCATTAATATAACTTTATAATTCAATATGGCATATACGGATATAGCTGCAAAATCCCTCAAACAACTTTGGTGTCAGGAATTTTAATTAACTCAGGGACGGAACCTAGATTGTTCTTAACTGCATTATTTTTACATTGATTAAACTTGACATATTATGGAAAAACGCTAATTTTACTGCATTGACTATGATGACACTCATAGGTCATTCAAATAATCAAATAACTTGTTTATCTTGTTCTTCCAGGGTGGTAATGGTGGAGTATTGTTTGATTCTTGTATCTAATGCAGATTTACAAATCTTGGTTACATATTCTTATGTAAGGTTATCTATTAAATATTTTTGATATGCCCATGAAATCTAAATTTTAAATAGGTTAAGTAAAGTATTTCAAGATACTGCTCAACCTAATTTATATTTTTTCTAATTAAATATTTAAAAAATATTTATTTTATTTATATTAAATAATATACTATTTATATTTATTTTTACATTTTTATTTATAATTTTTACATTTTTATATAATATCATTTATATACAAAATATAAAATAAAACAATTATTAAACAAATTAATAACATTCTAAAGTGTTTAATAACATTTGAAATTTTTAGTATAAGTGAGTTAAAATATAACAATTATAAAATAATTAATTAAAATATAAAAATTATAAGAATATTGATCATAATTATTTGACTACCATGTTAACCTTCATATGATATTATTTATAACAATAGAAAGTGAAAATGCTAATTAAATAAATTAATAATAATAGAAATTTTAATATTAATTAATTAAAACATAATAACCATAACATAATTAATTAAAATATAATAATAATAAGATTATGAACCATAAATAAAAAACACTAATTTTTATTACATTCTGGCATGATATTATTCATTAAAAAAGTGTAAAAAAATTATAAATAAATTAAAAACACTAATTTTTTTAGCATAAATTAATTAAATCATAATAATCATAAAATTACTAATTATAATTATCTGAAATTATCTTCCATATCAACTGCAAACATTTAAGACTCATATATATCATATTAAATGATTTTAAAATGGTGTAATGAAAAAGTCAAAACTGAAGCATAAAAATCTCAATAAAGTTTTACTATACCACTATTCAAGTTAACATTAATAAATTAGTAAAATATAACAACCATAACATAGTTAATTAAAATATAATAATCATAGGATCATTGAACATAATTATAAGATAAAAATAATTAAAACATATAATTATCAAATTATTGACAACAATTCTCATATTCTCACATAATATTATTTATTATAAAAAGAAAAAAATTATTAAAAAAAACAAAAGCACTATAAATCTTCAACATTATTTAATTATAACACAACAAAAACTACATCACTAGCCATAATTACTAGATCATGATTTATATTCACAGTGCAGATCACATTAAAGTATTTTAAAGGGTTTCAAGAGAGAGCCAAAGTTGAAGCATAAAGACTAAATGAGAGTTCTGCTATCTTACTCAAGTTAACACTAATAAGTTTTTATTATTAGATAAAATAAAAGGAGTAAAAAACTTCAACATAAATATTAATAAAATATAATGACCATAAAATAGTTAATTAAAATATAATAATCATAGCATTATTAATCACAATTATAAGATAAAAATAAAACATATAATTATAAAAGTATTGACCACAATTTTTGAAGATGCATATTCTATATTATAATATACAATATTTTAATAGAAAAACGATTAATGATTCATTGTATATCTATTATAACATGGATATATAACACTTAAAATAGTAATATTTAATTATTAGTGCATAATGTTTTTAACATATGAAGTATGAAAACCGGTAATTTAAAAACAAATCAAGCTCACAAAGCAGCACCAATATCCAAAATTATTACAACATTCCATGGTAAAGATTAGTGCATTTTCTTGTTGTTATGCAATTCTAGTTCTTCACTATTTTTTACTTTAAACTAAGAGGGAGGTAATAACTACTTTGTAGCACTTGTTTATTTATCCTTTCACAAAGTTATGTATTTTGATGATGGGTGAATCCTTTATCTAACACTTGGTTATACATATATATATATATATATATATATATATATATATATATATATATATATATATATATATATATATATATATATATATATATATATATATATATATATATATATATATATATATATATATATATATATATATATATATATATATATATATCATGTTTTTCAAAATTAAAAGCATAATTGAATGTTTATATCATTAGAAAATTATTGATAAGGCACTAGCTATTGAAATTAAAATAATCAATATATATCTTTAGATCTAATTTAAAATAATCAATATACATCTATATTAAGTATAGATCTAGCACATATGTAAAGAAGAATTAAAACTTTTTTATGTGTAAATTTCAAATCTATTGAGGACTAATTATTTTTAGTGTAAAATTTGAAAAAATAAAATTACATCATCTTATCTTTTTATAATTCTTAATGAATTATCTCTCTATATAGCCAAGGTCACATATTGAGTTTGTATTAAGAATCTAATGAATTACACCTCTTTCTTATTATTTTTATTAAGAAATATTTTAATATTTTTTAATTGACTATAATAACTTTGAGATTATTAATATTTTATAATGTTTTTAATTAAATATAACTCAACATGCATATTCATTTTTTTTCTAAAAAAATATTTTATTTTATTTTAAAAGGTACACATATCAATTCCTCATTGATTATGGATAAAATCACACACAACTCTCATATTGAGTTATAGCTCTCAAATACCCAACCACATGAAATATCTAATAAAAATTAACTAAAAACATAATAATTATGATAAATTTGTAAAATACACCTCTCAACTTAATGACATGAGAAATTTAATACAAATTAACTAAAAACACAATAAATGTGATAAAACAGAGACACTCATAACAAAAAATAATATCACACAGTTACACCCATAGTTACTAAATTCAAATGATAAGAATTTAGTATTTTTCACAGAGATATACTTACTATTTTGTATCTTATTTGAATAAAAAATTATTATTTTTTATAATTGCAATTTTTTTTATATGAAAAGTATTATTTACCATAATTTTTTTCATATAGAAATTTAGGCATTTTAATTTTTTAAATATTAAGCATTGTATTTACAAAAATCTTTACCAAATAAATCACAATTGTAATTTTTTAATCTGCAAGTCACTTTCTATTATAACTTTTTTTAATATAAAAATTTCATTTTTATTTTTTTAATATTAAATTTTATATTCACAAATTAAAATTACGTTGTTGGATCTAATTTTAATGTGCTTATTTTTAAAAAATGCGAAACCAATACTGCTAAAATTTTGTAACTATAATTACACCAAGTGATGATTTACCATATACCATATGATTACACCAAGTGATGAGTTAGCATATACCAAATAAGACACAGACAATGCACTTGATATCAAAGATCCAAAAATGTTTCAATAGGGCTCTTCTTTTTAATAATCTATGGAAGGCATTGAGTGGAGATGTCATTTTGCTATAGATTATTAAAGTAAAATTCTATGAAAACAAATAACTAGTTTTCTGGATCAAAGCAGGGATTTAAAAAAAAAAAAATGACATCTTATATTTGGAAGAGTATGATAAGATAAAAAATTGCTTTCTTGGTATTTTGAGATGGGAGGTAGGTATGGGATTTAGGGTGGAGATTGGGTTGGCTTTCATTAAAGATATGGTTGTAATTATTTTTTAATTGTTTATACACTCAGTTATTTACATAAAAATAGTTTTTTTTTCTTAAACTATATTGATGTTGGTCACATTCCAAATCTGGTTTTGAATTCATGGTTAAAAGTGAGGGAAATTGGTCTTTTGGGTCTTTTAGCTAATGAGTAGAAACAATATATCATTCAGTTAATTCTAGCATGTATTTTTCTATTAAAGAAGGAAGACATGATGACATGGGAAAATAATATTCTTAAAAATCAGATATCAGTTAAAGATGTTTACTCACACATTTCATAAGATAGAAGCTCGAATTCTCAAGCTTTATGGTTCAAAAAGTCATAGAAATAGGAGATCTCACAAAACTTTGAAATATTTCATTATGCTAGTTGTTCATAATAAGATTCTAATATGGTAAAATCTGTTTAAAAGAGGCTTTTAGGGTCTAGGGAGTTGTGTACTTTGTAATAAAAATAGACTATGTGGTATATCTAACTTGTCTATATGTGATTTTATTATGATTTAGGGTTTTTCAAATGCTTGAGTTAAATTTAATTTTGGGATAATTCTTTATGGATTTTAAGGATTATAGAGCTCTACCTTTTTTATGTGGGGGCATTTGGAGATCCATAAATGTTTGGATTTTTTTATCAAGCTGTGAGAGACGTGAAGAGTATAAGCCTAAAACTCTCAACTTACTTTCTAGAGATACCTAAAAAAAGAAAGAGAATCTAAGAAAAAGATATTGTCAAATTAAGGAAATATGCACTAAATGCCTTGCGAGTTTATTTGATGGGGTTGGTTTTTCTAATTTTAGTTGGAGCGAAGCTAGTAGCACTTTTGGGAGTCATATTTTGTGTTAAACGGCTAGCCATTGACAAGAGTGTTGTCTATAGAGACTGGGAAGTAATTATTGAATGGGTTAAGATAATATAAGTCTTCCAGAAATATTATTTTTTTCACATATCTATAGAGAACAAAATCATGTAGAAGTCCGTAAAAAAAAATTGTTAATATTAATTTACTTGTTGCTAATGATTTGTTTATATATATATATATATATTAAATCTATTAGAATCCTAGAAAGAACAGAAAAACAGGGTTTTTTTTGTTTTGTTTTGTATAGATGGCATGAATTGTAAAAATGATACAGAACAGATGAAGATAGTTGAAATAGATAACGACACAAGTAAAATATGAGAGATAGATAGCGGGCACAAAAAATCCAGGCAAATGTGCCCCATTAATGAATGTACGTAGCAAGCGTGCCCCATTACAATGACATAATTTATCGATAGTATTCACAGTTACTAACCCACGTTCGCTTTCACCAATAATGAAGAACCTGCAAAAAGCCATAGCAAACTAAAACTGAGGTATCAATCTTTAAAGCTTTTGGAGTGGACGATAACCTTCAAAGTTACTGAGCTACCAATATTTAAAACCTTTGGAGTCGAACGCAGATATTCCATTCTCTTCCAAATCGAAGAATTAAATTCAACCATTCAAAACTGAAACGTCATGGATACATCATGAATTAAATTCAACCAACCCTAAACTGAAACTGGAACTGGAACCAGTGAACGGTGTTAGGTGTTGTGGAGGTTATATTTTGAACCACATTTGTTGTTTGCTGTACTATGGAACATGGAAAATTCTTTAATAAGTGGATAGGTTTGCTGCTAATGTGGCAGCTGTGAGAGTTTTTAGAAATTTCCTTCAATTTTTTGCGTTTTGAACGTATGATATATGCTTTAAATGTATTTCTTTTTTTTGTGGTCGATGTGGAATTCAGATAGGAGTTGTGACATCTTGTGTTGTCTCGTCTTCAACATGTTTTCTTAGGAAAGATGGTGTGCATATATGAGTTCATGATATAATACAACAAAATTAATTTGGAAGTAGTTCTAATAAAATATGACATATTTATTTATTGTAGGGGAAGTTAAATTGAGATGAAATTGGTGGTTTTTATTTTTATTTTTGTAAATTTAGTAGTGTCTTGCTATTTTCTATTTATCTTTGAAAAGCAGGTTACAGAGATAAAAAGTTTGTGGCCTCAACCTGTCCGTAGGAAACCAGGTCTGTTGGCCACCTTAATGCATTAAAAGCCATTCAAAATTGAAAAAGTTTCATTCTACTTCTTGTTTCATATGCTATGTGACTATTTAATCTATTATCAAAATAACTGTTTGGACTTATAGTCCTTCGCAGAAAACCAAAATTCATGCTATGGAAGAAACTAAACTCCTACCCATCTGAAGATTCAATTGGGGTAGGATCCTTTGCAGTGGACCCTGGTATATCATCTTGTTGCAGTAATTGAATCTGCTTCTCCATTCTTCTAATACGATCATCAATTCTGACATTGCAAGTCAGTGGCTTGGTACTGAGTAACCTTAATGTATTGCAGCGAATTATCATTGGTAGTTTTTATCTTAATTAGATTTAAGCTAGATATTTTAATTTATTAAAGTCATAATTGAGTCATGCTTAAGATTTTTTATTTATATAAATTAAGTTTTTTCTTAGTATTTCTAGAGATATGGAACTTTATTTTTTTAAATTTAAAATTATAATTGAAAAATACATTTTCTTAAAAGACATTATATTTAAAAATTGCTAAAATTGTAATTATATATATATATATATATATATATATATATATATATATATATATATATATATATATATATATATATATATATATATATATATATATATATAATTCTTATTATGTTGTATATTTATTGCTTTGAGGTGAAACTCAAACAAAAATCATAATATTTTATATTAGTCAATTTTAGTCATTGTATTGAATACTTTAGGAATAGTTGAATTTATAAAAAAATAGTTTTTTTAATTGTAATTGGGCCATATAATTTAGGTTGTGATTTTTTTCTTATTTAAAATACATTTTTGAATTCATGAATAGATTCAACAATTTGAAAAATCTTTGGGGCACTCAAATTCTAATGATTAAACAACATAAATTCATGCTTTTAAAAATCTTGTATTTATAAGTTTTTAAAATTTTAATTAGAAAAAATGTTATAAAAAAGCTCATTTCATTTATAAGTTAAACTACACCAATAGTGTATTAAAATATAGTGTATATTGAAATTAAACTATAGATTTAAAATTCAGTTATTATTTAATATATGCAAATAATATAATATAAAAGAATTATTTTTATTTATAATATAAATATATATATATATATATATATATATTGGTTTTTTTATATAATTAATTTTAATGTGTTTTAAGTTGTTTAAATTATTTATTTAGTAATTAGATTTAATGGTTAAGAATATGTATTGCTTTAGAAAAAGTTATAAATTCAAATTTAAAAGAAAATTGACTATGTACACTTTAATAAATTTTAATAGTCAAATTCTTGCATAATTTTTTTTTGTCTCACAAACAAAAATATCTTATACACCAATTTAATATTTATGTATATTCTAACCTTTAAATTATATATAATAAACACTTAACAATTCCTTATGACAAAACCATTAATGAAAAGGCTTTCCATTCATGATTCAACCTATCTAATCATATGTTTTTAATGCCAAACAAAAAAACATGAAAATTTTACATAATAGATAATATTCTTCATTTGACTTATTGTGAACATTATGCCTATATAGATAGGCATAAATAACTAGAAATTCACCCTAAAGGTGAAAAGGTACACCAAAAGAATATAATATTTGGGAAGATCTTCTTGCCAGTTAGTCCAATGCAAACATTGTTAATCGTTTCTATGAGTGCAACAAAATTGTTTATCGATAAGAATATGTAGATGATAGATATCTAAATCTACTCAAAAACATTAGAAAGGGGCATACAAATCTCTGAATAGGAATTATGTTGCTATTAGGATTGAAGAAAGAATTTTCAGTATTCAGAAAGACGTCATTGTGAGTTCCCCTAGTACAGTCCAATGTCAAAGCAAGAGGAATGGGAATGACAACAGACCATGTGGAACTAGAGTAGAGTGATAGTTTTCCAGAGGTGGAAAGGGAGACACTTTTCCAAGAAAAACAATCTAATTTCGTTAATCATTATCTCGTGAAGTTCATTTCTATGCTAGTTATGAACTTCCAGGTTCTAAATTTTGTAAATATGGGAATCATGATAATATAAAAGCCATTTAGAAGAAGAAAAATAAACTTACCCAAAATGGGTAGCACATTTCACCTATGGTGACTGCAATTACATAAAAAAAATGGAATATGAGTTATCTTCTAAATTAGACAATTTTGAATTCACCAAACATTTTTTTTTTTTGGAATAAGAGCTATCTTCTAAACTAGACAATCCTGAATTCACCAAGCAATTTCTAGGATATACGTGTGAAATCCCAAACACACCATGTGTGATCTCACTATTGGGATTGC
Source organism: Pinus albicaulis (assembly GCA_034641835.2). Classification (NCBI taxonomy): domain Eukaryota; kingdom Viridiplantae; phylum Streptophyta; class Pinopsida; order Pinales; family Pinaceae; genus Pinus; species Pinus albicaulis. Next base: position 360,607,932 of record CM076577.1, read on the forward strand.
AAATAAAACTATCATTTCTTGAAAGCTTCAAATCACCTTCCAAGTCCCCATAATTTTCCATTTTTGGGTAAGCAACACCAATGGCATTGATTTTGGCCAAAGCTTTGATAGATTACAAACACATCCAATCCATCGGATTTATTAAAAGAAGGCCACACAAAAGCCACATTACTTCATTATTAATCTACAAGAATTAGTTATTTCTTTACACTCTAGCTAAAGCTCCATCACATCTTTGGGTTGTTCCAGGTAAAGATTAATCATATATATGCATAGTTCTTCACTGTTGGTAAATCTTTGTAATTCTCTCTTTTACGATATCGTAATATTGTATAATCATAATAAAAGAGTAAAAAATATCTATATATTATTGATATATTGAATTTTTGTATAATGAATATTAAATTTTTTATTATAAATTGATTTTAAATATTTAAATATAAAAATAAATAAATTATTATTCTAATATTTTTATAGATTTATTTCTAAAACCCAATAAAACTTAATTTTATAATAAATTAATTTAGAAACCAATGACAAATCAAAATATTTCAAGATTTAGAGATTAGATTTTTTCAGAATGAGATTTAGAAAACTTTAAATGATGTTTTTCCACATTTCAAAAATAATTATATATTAATAATATATATTAAAATTTTGTATAGTAAAATCTAAAAAATATAAATTATTATTCAAATATTTTTATACATTTATTTTTTATAAACCTAATAAAGTTAATTTTATGATAAATTTATTTAATAACTAATAAAAAATCAACCTATCTCAAAATTTAGAAATTATAATCTTTATTTTTTCATTTAGGATAAGATTTAGAAAACTTAAAAGAGCAACACACTTCCTGGGTAATTTCATGACAAGTGTGTCAATTTTAATTTGGAGGAAAAAGACAAAAATAAACAGATTTTATTGGTTAAATTTGTCCAACCAAACTCATCATAAAACACCTTCGGTGTAAAAATAGCATAACATTAAATAATCACATATTAGATAAACACACTCTTCACAAATGATATTTGGGAGACTTAATAGTATCATTTGATTAGGTGATTGCCACATCTTAGCATTTTTTTAGCATGAAAATACTCTGGTTTATTTTATGTACTAGATCATATATGTGTAAAACTTTTACAAAACTGTATATCCAAAGGCGAAACAGTCAACCATACCTGTCACTATTCTTTTTCATGTAACACTTGTTTTTCTTTTTTTTCTCTCTCTCAATGATAGGTTTCACTAGTGCTATTTATATGTAATTTTCTTCTTACAATATTTTCTCAGGTTTATATTGATATTAGTATAATTTAGTTGGGTTGTAGTGCCACCATAATATTAAGGTTTATAATAAACATGTAATTATTACCTTTGAATTTTAATTCTTTGTCGTGAACCATTAATAACTAAGCTTTTTAATACCACGTGTACTTAAGTTACTTATTCGGTATTTTTTAATAATATACTTACGTAGTTAGTAATGTTTTTATATATATATTAAAATTATGTAGTTAGTAATTTTTCTATATATATTAAAAAATGAGTTAATTTAATATTTAATATTTAGCTTTTAAAAATATGATAAGAAAGTGAAAAAAATGTAATAACAACTTATAAATACAATATGTTGAAAAACACTAAAATTGAAATATGAATATTACACAAATACATGTAATATTTTCTCAATATATAGATATAGATGTTATTACTTTTTAATGTTTTTAGTATATATATACTAGCACAATCATATTAATAAATTTGGTTGATAAAAATCCATAGGCATATATCAATCATATGGACAATTATATTAGTTAACGTGGTTGAAGGAAACTGATAAACATACTTAATATTGTTAAATCTAAGACTTTTGTAATCCATAGTCTAGATATATGTCTTTCTGATTAATCACATCATAATGATTTGGTTGACGTTTCAAACCATTTAATGTGGTTCATCCTCAGGGCAAGGTGAAGAAAATAATCGGTCTCAATGAATAAATAGTGTGATGCATCATTGCTCGGTGATAGCCGATGAAAACTAGTTTAGAAGTTAGTTAAAAAAAATTATTTAATAAGAATATTTTAAAAAGAGGGGGTTAATTATTATTTTTTAATTATTATTTCATTTTATTATTTATTATTTTATATATCAAGAAAATATAAAATCTAATTAAATAAAGGCCTAGCATAAAGAAAAAATATATATACTAAAGAGAAATGGAAAGAGGGGGTTAGGGAATGAAGGTAACATTAATTTTTATTTATTTATTTTAATTATTATTTCATTTTATTATTTATTATTATAAATATGAAGATAATCTAAAATCTTCTATAATAAAATAAAAAAGGACCAAACACAAATAAAAGATGTATATGCTAAAGAGAAATGGAAAAGGAGGGCTTAGAGAATATATAATAATAAATATTTTCATAAAATGAAATTTTTTATTAAAATATAAAAGGTAAAAAGGAAATTTAAAGAAAAATAATCTTAAAAGGTTAAATAAAAATAAAAATAAGAAGAACAACTAAGAACCAAGAAAAATTAAAGAAAAAGGAAGAAGAGTAAAGGAACAATAATTAAAAACAAGGAAAAGGGAAACTAAAGACAAAAGAAAACAACCAATACCGCAGGAGACCAAGGATTAGAATAAGGGGAGAAATCAGAAATCACCTCGAGAGAGACAGAGTCTAGGTCTTACTCAACTTCCACCCATCATCCCTATTGAGATTCTTAGCATGCCTTCTATCTCAATAGCCTCCCTAAGCTTCTTATGGTGGAAGTGATAAACCCTAGAAATCACTTTGGAGTCCTCTATGCAAACATGGTGACATGAATTTACTGCATGCTCCGCAAGGGCAGAAGTGTGGGAACGATTGTGCCTAATATTCGCAACAGGTTCTTGGATTATCTGCCTAATGGATTGACCTGTTTCGCCAATATAGGGAGTACCATGGGAAAAAGTAATCATGTAATACCCTTCATGTCTTTAGGGTCGATCAGATCCTTGACAGATCTAAGAGAATTTATAATACTACATAGGGGTTTGAAAGAGGAGGCGATATTATTCCTTCTAAGTACATGGGCAATTTTTGTCTGATGCTCCCTTGTGGGTCTCACTAATTACTTTGTGAAGGACTCATCCTCCTTTATCAAAGAATGGAAGGACATCAAGTTGGAACCTAAAGAGTTATTAGTTAGTGTTGAAATTGTGTCCTTATTTACCAAATTTCCATCGAGGAAGCCATTAAGGTCATTAAGAGGGTTTCTGACCATGATACTTCTAAATTAGTTGGTCTATGCCTCACCTCGAATTTTTTTAGTTTCCAAGGTGAGTTCCATGAGAAAACTTGTGGTGTGGCCATGGATTATCCTCTTTCCCCTATCGTTCTAACTTATTTATGGAATATTTTGAAATGAAGACCCTAGCCTCATGTTCATTTCTCCCTAGGAAATGGAACAGGTTCATGGATGACGCCTGTGTCATTTGGCCCCATGGCCGCGAAAAGTTAGATGCTTTTCTTGGTCACCTGAACTCCCTATCAGATTCCATAAAATTCACGATGTAAGTTGAGGTGGATGGTTTCCTTCCTTTCCTGGATATCCTCCTTTTTAGAAAGGAGGATGACTCCATTTCCCACCATTTTTTCTACGAGAGAAATCATTCGATCTCAAGGCCTTAAGGCCTTTCGAAAAGCCTTTAAAGTATTGAATGACAAATCTACTCGGGTAGATCCTACCTCCAATGTTCATCTCTCGTTTATCCAAGGGACCTCGGACAAAATTCCCCATGTCCTTAGAAGGAATAATATCGCCCCCTCTTTCAAACGCCTATGTACTATTAGAAATTATCTTAGAATCCATTAGGCAGAGAATCCAGGAACATGTTGCAGACATTAGCCACAATTGTTCTCACACTTCTGCCCTTGTGGAGCATGCGGGAAATTCATGTCACCATGTTTCCATAGCGGACTCCAAATTCATTGCTAGGGTTGATCACTTCCACCATAGGAAGATTAGGGAGGCTATTGAGATTGAGAGTCATGCTAATAATCTCAATAGGGATGATGGGTGAAAGTTCAGTAAGAGTTGGACTCCAGCTCTCTCGATGTGATTTCTCCCCTTGTTCTGATCCTTGGTCGTGTGTGGTCTTGATTTTTTTCTTTTGTTTTTAGTTTACCTCGTCCTTGTTTTTTATTATTGTTCCTTTACTCTTCTTCTTTTTTCTTTAATTTTTTCTTGGTTCTTGGTCGCTCTTATTATTTTTATTTTTATTTAACATTTTAAGATTAGTTTTGATTAAATTTCATTTTTCCCTTTTGTATTTTAATAAAAAAAATCATTTTATTAATATATTTATTATTATATATTCTCTAACCCCCCTTTTTCCATTTCTCTTTAGTATATATATTTTTTCTTTGTGCTTGGTCTTTATTTTATTTTATTAGATTTTATATTATCTTGATATTTATAATAATAAATAATAAAATGAAATAATAAATGTTTTCAAAACTTTTAATCTTACCTTCATTCTTTAACCTCCCTCTTTCTATTTCTCTTTAGTATATATATTTTTTCGGTTTGCTGGGTCTTTATTTTGTTATATTAGATTTTATATTATCTTGATAATTAAAGTAATAAATAATAAATTTTAAAAAAATTTAATTAACCCCACCCCCCCTCCCCCCCTCCACTTGTTTTTAAAATATTCTTATTAAATATATATTTTTTAAACTAAATATCTAACTAATAATGACTAGTTTTCATCGGCTATCACCGGGCAATGATGCATCCACACTATTTATTCATTGAGATTGATTATTTTCTCCACCTTGTCCTGAGGATGAACCACATTAGATGGTTCGAAACATCGACCAAATCATTATGATGTGATTAATCTAAAAGAAATATATCTATACTTAATGTTAATATTTATATGGTTAAATATATAATAATATTATTATTTTTATAAAAAAATTAATATTACAAAAATAACTAATAAATTATTATTGTTATTATTAGAAATAATAATAGTGATTAATTTATAATAATTATTGTTAATTTATTATTATGATAATAATTTATATATCAATTAATATTATTATTTAATATCATTATAAATTAATAAATATTAATAAATAAATGAATAGTAAATATTGACATTGATGATGATGATGATGATGATGATGATGATGATGATGATGATGATGATGATGATGATGATGATGATGATGATGATGATGGCGACGATGACGACGATGATGATGATGAACGTCCACTAAGACCAATGCAGCCTATCAGACCTTAAGAAAGGAAAAAAAATCTAAGTTTCATTCTTCAAAATCTTGTTCCTATGGTAAAAGAGAAGGGAAAGAAGTGCTCCAATATCGCTATAGGTGGGATGGCTTAATAGGTCAATAAGATTGAAGGTGTGGTAGATGTTAGGGAATTGAGAGCGGATGTGAATAAGAGTCGGTCAAACTAAAAGAAAGTTCTTTTCATCTGCCACCTGCTTAGTATCACAAATCTAACAGATTCTATCCTATCAGGGAGTCTTGGGGATAGACCACCGACTGGTCTCACTCTGAAGCTCATGATAATTAGTTCTTATCCTTGCAATCTTCATTTTCTCTTAGTGATGGTTAGCACAGAGAGATAATTTTGATTATAAAGGGTGGGGTTGATCACCTCCTTATAATATCATAGCTTCCTTTTACCTACAACTCTTGCTCGTCCCAAAACTTGTCCTTAAAATTGGAGGTAATAGTATTCTTGACCCTATATTTTCTTCCCATATTGATCTCCTCCTTAATTCCTCAATGCTTGAGCCATGATTGGGCATCCTTATGCTACCCGTGCTTGAGGCGAAGGTGGTGGTTTTGACTAAAGTTAGAAGAAATTTTAGGGAGCTTTTTGGATTCCATGTTATAATTATTCTTCTTATACATCAGATATCTAAACAGAGTCACACTTTCAATGGGGGAAAAACCAGCTTCGATCAAGAGGATATGATAGGGATTATTTCCCTTGATATAAAAATATATATTTATATTATTGTATTCCATTTATAACTAATAGTAATAATAAATAAAATGGACATAAATGAAATAGATCTAATATTAAAATCATATTAATAAATATATATTAAAAAAAATTATTACAAAATTAACTAATATAATAAAATATTATTATTATTAGAAAAAATAATAGAGATTAATTTATATTAATTCAATAAATTAATATAATTTATAAAAAATCAATCTGATAATAATATTGATTAATTAATGAATTAATAATATTAAATATACAATAAAAATTATTAAAAAAAATTATTACAACAAAATTATTATTATAAATATTATTATTATTATCATTTTAAAAACTTTATAAAATATGGTTGGCGATGGATAACCATGATTGACAATGATTGACCATGGATAACCAAGGTTGATAATGATTACCCATGTCTAACTTAATAAAACATGGTTGACCATGCATAACCAAGGTTGACCATATATGACCGCGGTTGACTAGGTTTGACATTATAAAACATGGTTAACCATTGTTGACCATGTGGGACCATGATTGACCATGATTATCATATTGAGACAATTTTTTTCATATTGTGACATTGGACCAAGGTTCAGACAATGATTGGTTTCCATATTGAGACAATCTATGTCACAATGTGACATTTGACCATGGTCGACCATGATTAAGCATGGTTGATCACAATTGATTTCATAAAATATGGTTGACCCTGATTAAATAATATTAAACCCAAGGAACTAATATTATAAAGCCAAAGTATATAAAACCTAAGATAAATATTATAAACAAGAAAATAGACATGATTGAAAATGGTTGACCATGTTTGATTTTCATATTGAGGCAATCCTTGTCACAATGTGATGTTGGGCCATGGTTGTCCATGATTGATCTTCAAAATCAAGGGAATTTTTGTCACAATCTAACATTAGACCATGGTTGATTCTCATATTGAGACAATATTTGTCACAATGCAATTTTGGACCATGATTGACCATGATTGAAGTTATAAAATATGGTAGGCAGTGGTTGACCATGGTTGACCATAGTTGACCATGATGGATATTATAAATCAAGTGGAATAATAAAACATAATTATCAATACTAAAAACCCAAGGAACTAAATGTTTATCGATTGGTGATGAAGAACGGTGGAGCGGGAGTGATCGAACAATTGAGTTGAGCCATGGCGTGAAACCCTAGGGTTTCTTCCATGCCCCTGCAATGGACGCCATCAAGGTTCTTGATCCAACCTACTGCCTGATTGTTCGTGATATTCCTGTCTGAAACAGTCCATCAGCATGGCAGACTCTTGGGGGGGGGGGGGATTTTGCTACCCCCCTTATTTCTGGAGGCTCCAGTGACTCTACCATCCCTATCAAATATGAACATTTTGCATCTACCCAGGCGACGTATTCTAACGCTGCTTAAACTGGGGCAAACTCGGAGAATCAAGCCCAAGAGGATGCTAGTGCCAAGGTTGCGCACACAGTGACTTCCTCCACTTGCATCCCAATCGAGCCCAAGAGGGCCGAGATCCATTTCCTTGCTGAAGGAATCAACATCAAAATTCAGTATATGCATGATCATGCCCTAATAGGCAGGTTCATCAGGTTTTTTCCTACTGAAAAAGCCCTATATGGATGGATCAATGCCAAATGGAACCAAAGGGCCAAGTCACTCTCCAGCTCGGCCCTAAAGGCTTCTTCAACATCATTTTTACCTACCTGAAATACAAGAATCACGTCATGGATGGAGGGCCTTACTTCTTCAACACAGCGGGGTTGTTTCTTCAAGATTGGGTAGAGCGCTTCAACCCTGATAAAGAAGAATTTAACTGGGCACCTATGTGGATCTGCCTCTATTCTCTTCCGCAAGAATATTGGGAAGAAATAACCCTCAAAGAAATCGGCAACAACTTGGGATCCTTCATCAAAATCGTAGAAGAAACCAAACACAACAAATACACTGCCTACGCTTGCATATGCATCTAAATGCATCTCGCAAAAGATCTCCCTCATTCGGTAAGTCTATGGCATGAATAATTTGAATGGATTCAATCTATTGATTATGAGCATGTTCCCTTCCACTGTCACAAATGTCATTTACATGGCCACTTGTTCAAAGATTTTCCTCATAACTCCCCGCCTAAGCCCGACAACCCTGCCTCCCCAGATCGAGATGGTTTCACCAAAGTTGCCCCCCGAAAAAGGCATGCAAATAAGAGCTCCAACAGCCTTGGCCCATCGCAACCCTCCACCAGTAACAATTTCCACCTCCTAGCCAACCTTGAATCAAAAAGGAACTAGCCCTCGGTTCCCCTGGAAGCCATCCCCAATCCCTCCCCTGCTTTTGGATCCATACCTCCCCTTGATATCCATTTGCCTGACCTGATGGCACAACACAAGCCACAGGAAGCCCATCAAAAGAATAAACAACTTGAGATCCCTAACCCTGTCATCACTCAGTCTCAGGTTTTGCCCCTCAAGCCCAAATCTAACATGGTAATCAACCCAAAGTCCACCCCTAGTCAAGCCATTTCCCTAGAATATGGTAAACCTTTGACTCCCATATCCTACAAGGACAAAGAACTGGAAACCATTGACTTTGGGGATCTGGATCTTACAAGGCTAGAAAAATCTTGCAAATCCAAGGAATATCACACTATCCCTACAAGACAGATCAATAGCTTGGAGGAAGCCCTTCTCAAAGCCCAACTGATAAAAGGAAGCACCCAATTAGGGATATAAGTGGAACATATTCTAAGGGAAACTATGAACATCATCAGAGAATCAAGGAAACGAGGAAGGCCGAAAGACCTACAAAGACTGATAATCCTAGGGGATCAGCTAGTTGAATTCGGTAGATACCCAAAGTTGACTAAGTTCTTCAAAGCTCTGAATCAAACTCATACATGATGAAGCTCACCTCATGGAATATCTGAGGGATCAATAGCCCCTCAATGTTACGTATGATAAAAAATTGTATAAGGCGTGATAATCCATCCATCTTCTTCATGCAAGAAACCAAATTCTCTAGCTCCACCTTTCACTCTATTTTATCTAGGCTTTGGCCTGGCTGTAACACCATAGCTGTTGACGTGATTGGAGTCTCTGGGGGGCTTGCCATTTCCTAGAATCCAGCCCTCATCTCCCTCTCCAATCACCAAGCCTCTCGACACTTCATTCAAGCCACTTTCCATCTCATTGGTACCAGTCTAAGGGGCCTCCTCACCAATGTATACTTCCCCCAAATTTATGCATGAAAAATCCAATTATTAGATGCCATGGCTTCCCTCTCTGATCAGAACCCCCCCCCCCCCCCCCTTCTGGATCCTAGGAGGTGACTTCAACATGATCACTAGCCTTAGAGAAAAGCATGGGGGACTCATGCACTTGGAATCCGAGAGCCTAAAGTTCAAACAATTTATACTCCAAAATCATTTGATTGATGTCCCCACCGCCAAAGGGATCCACACTTGGAACAATCGTAGGAGTGGTTCCGATAATATTGCTTCTAGACTATATCACTTCCTCATTTCTGATACTGTCATCCATGCAAGGGGAGATATCTTCTCCACCATCCTCCTTGCAGCTAGATCCAATCATTGGCCCATTCAATTGCAATGGGAGAGACCAGGTAGAGGCCTCCGCAAACCATTATGGTTTGAAAAATTTTGGCTACCCCACCTAGGCTTCAAAGAGATGGTAGTCGAATTGTGGCGCAACATCATCCCCCATGAAGACTCTCACATGTAAATATTTCAGCAAAATCTCAAGATCATCAAGGCCAGATTAAAGCATTGGAACCAACATACCTTTGGCAACATTTTCATAAACCAGAGAGATCTGGAAGTAAGAATGTCTGACCTTCAACAAAGGCTTATAACAATTGGACACACAGAGGAACTAGACAGACAGGAGCAGCAGCTCAAGAACCAAATCTAGGAACGAGAAGTGCAGGAGGAGATTCTCTAGAAAAAAAAATCCAGAATCTGATGGCTCAAAGAAGGCAAAAAGAACACAAAATTCTTCCATCGATCTACCATTCAGAGAATAATGATCAATCGAATCTCCATCTTAAAATATGATCAAGGTAACAACCTGGAAACGCACAAGGAGATTGAACAAGAACTTCTCAATCACTTCAAGGAGACTTTAACGGAGCCCCATTTTGACCGCTAGGAAGCCATCAACAACATCATTCAGCACATCCCTTCTACGATCATGAAGAACACAAAAAAATTCCACTCAGACTAGTTCAAATGCAGGAAGTGGATCAAGCTATGGCTCAACTCAAAGTAGGGAAAGTCCCTGGGCCAGACGGCTTTACCACTAACTTCTTCCACTTTTTCTAGGAAGATCTCAAGACTAAAATATGGGAAATGGTAGAAGAATCCAGATCAATGCACTGGATGCTCCCAGCTCTCAATGCTACCTTCATCACTCTCATTCCCAAGGAGGAACAGGCGACGACTCCTAGCAAATACAGATGAATAGTCCTCTGAAATGTTCTGTATAAGTTAGTCTCCAAGGTTATCACTAACTTCCTAAAGCCTCTGCTTCCCCTTCTCATATCTCAGGAGAAAACTGGCTACGTTTAAGGAAGACATATACTCGATGGAATCATTCTCACCCATGAGGTCGCACATTCCTTGAAGACCTAAAAGATTCCTGGTATGCTCCTAAATATCGACCTCTCCAAGGCCTTCGATAAGCTCAGCTGGGATTATATTCAACAAATGATGATAGCCTTTGGATTCAATCAAACTTGGATCCAATGGATAATGAGCCTCATCACTTCCCCGATATATTCCATTCTTCTCAACAGATCCCCCTCTGCACCCTTCTCTCCCTCTAGAGGAATCTGTCAAGGGGACCCTCTGTCTCCCTTTCTCTTCGTCTTGATGACAGAAGGCTTAATCCGGCTCATCAAATCCCATGTTAGATCAAGATCCATTAAAGGGCTCTACCTTCACCGTCTTCCTCCTATAACCCACCAATAGTTCGTCGATGATAACATGCTTTCCGGTCACCCCTCTATGCAGGAAGCCACCTCCTTCAAAACCATTCTGGACTACTTATCCTTGGCTGCTGGAAATTCCATCAATAAGAAAAAATCTCATATATTCTTCTTCAATAACCCTCTCCTCAATCAACGCAATATTTCTCACATTCTGGGATTCTCAATCTCCTCCCTTCCCTCCAAGTATCTGGGTGCACCCCTCACTAATTCCGCCATTAAGCATGCATCCTCGAAAGATTTTCTTGACAAACTGGAGACCCTCCTTTCTCTTTGGACCCATCACACCCTCAATCTTGCTGGTCACCTCATCCTGGTAAAATTCGCTCTCCAATCCATGCCTCTGTACCTTTTTTCTATGCTCGCTGCTCCGAAATGGGTGCTCAAATCTATTAGAAATCTTCAGCACAATTTCCTCTAGGGAAGCAATAAGGATAAGAGGAAATGGGTGCTGGTAAACTGTAAATATGTATGCACCCTAAAAATCTCAAGTGGGCTAGGCCTAAGAGATCCTCAGCACAACAATGAAGTCATGGGAGAAAAAATCTAGTGGCAGTGGATCTCAAATCCGGAAATCCCTTGGGTGCAGCTTTGGATCTCCAAATATGTTTACAATCGGCTAATCAAAGATCTCATTCACTTTTATGTTGAGAAGGATGGGTCTCTCATCTAGAAGGTAGCTAAGTAGCACAAGGCTCTAGTAAGAGACCATAGCTTTTGGGAAGTGAGGTCAGGAAATCAAGAAAAGTTTTGGAATGATTCTTGGCAACAAATACCCAAGTTGGTCACACTCTTCCCCAACTCTGACTGGCAAGGCATCCTAGTGCACCAAAACCAACCACAGATCAATTTCTTTTGGGAATTACAGAGCAACATGTAGATCCCTCCCCAATTTTGTCAGTGGCTCTTGGCAGATCATTTCCAGGAGTATCATGGCCTTCATCTCACGAATGACATCAAATAGGAACTAGATAAAGGGAGAATCCATTGGGCAGATAGGGATGACATAATTCGGTCGGGTTACACCTCAATGGGTACATTCACTATCAAATAAGCCTATTGATTACTCCTCTCCAACCTCCCTGATCAACAAGATATCATTTGGGAGAAAATTTGGCATCCCATAATATGGCCTAAGATTTCTACTTTCCTTTGTCTTCTCAGCAAAAGGTGAATCCTCACTTGGGATAATCTCTGCAGGAAGGGGTTTGTTGGCCTATCCCGATGCCCCAATTGTGGAAGTAAGGAAGAAACTAGTGAGCACCTCTTCAACGAGTGCACCCTCACCACTACTCTTTGGGACAAGGTAGTCAGAAAAAATTTGAGGAAACATAATCAACACAATCTAGTGCTGGGCTGCCACCCCTTACCTATGTGAAATTCTTAATGCCCTCTGGACCATCCTCCCTGGGCACATCCTATAGAATATTTGGAAATAATGAAACCGCATAATCTTCAGGGATCTGAGCACACCTCCTGACATCCTTTGGAACTCCATCTACAATAATCTTCAAGAAACCTTGGCCCTCCAATGATGGCAGGACTCTGATCTCCCCACTCATCCAGGGGAAAAAATAATTTGGGCTAACTGGAATCTCATGCTCCATTCTTTCTCGACCTCAGAGCCCCCTTCAAACCATCCCCCCTACTCCCCTTGTTCTTGGTATCCTCCTCTGCTTGGCTCTTCAAACTCAATTTTGATGGGGCATCCAAAGGGAACCCGAGAGATGCTTGTTTCGGTGGAGTTTTTAGAAATTATGATGGAAATGTGCTTATGATCTTATTTGGTTCTTTAGGATGGGACACCAATAACTCTACAGAGCTTAAGCGCATGTGGCAAGGGCTCCTACTAGCTTAGGAAAACAATTTCTTCCCCTTGGAAATCGAAGGCGGCTCCCAAATCATCATTGACATGGCCACACGCCTTCAATCTTGATATTCTGGCACAAAGTTTTCCAAGAGCTGGCACTTGGAAACTCGCATCACAGTCCTAGAAAAATGGATTCACAACCACTCAGCAATCAACTTCAAGGACATTAGAAGAACAACCAATAAGGTTGTTGATCTATTAGCCAACAAGGGAGTCTCACACAATGCTCCTCTCAGCTCTAACACTCTCTCCTCCTTGGATGATGAAGCACTCAAACATGAATTCACTCTACTGGTACACAAAGATCTGCTCCCCCCAGATGCGGGTGCCCGCCAGTGAATTAGTGCACCACTGGGCAGCCATGTGGAGAGACACTTGGTTGTTCCATGTCACTACTTATGGAAAGAAGGACCGTGATAAATTCTAGTGTGAGGGAGCCATTAACTCAACCTCCGCCACCTTCTCCTCAACGTAAAAAACTCTGCAACACATTAAGGCCGCTTTCCATGGCCATTAAGCCTGTCACCTCGACCCTTTTGTCCTCACTTTGGCCCTCCCGCATGCTCTCAGTGAATTTTTTTATCAATTTCCCTTCGCCTCTGGTGCAAGATCCTCATTCGACTAGCCTCAACCTTCCCTCAAAAACCTGTTCTTCTCCTATTTTTTCTACAACCCCCTCTTGGTCCTGCGATTCAACTCCTTGGACAATTATGCCTTGACGCTACAGACTGAGGTGTAGAAGAGCTGGGAGGCATGGCCAACCTTCCCATCCTCCGCTTTCGCTCTCCCAAGGTAGTGACCAAAACCTTTCTATTAGCTGGAATGAGCATGATAGGAACCCCCCTGTCAATTTGAACTCCCAACTCTCTCTGCATCTCTCTGCTCCTGCTTCGACTCCCTCCATCTCCCGCAGTAATAAGAGGCCACGTAAATCTGCCATTCCTCTTAAGCCTTCTTTCATCCCTCGTAAGATGAAGGCTCTCCCGATGCAAATCACCTCCAGTGGTAGCAAATATTCTAGTGACAACTATGGCAACAGTGAAGGTTGCAGCTCAGACCAAGAGGCCGAAAACAAGATGGAACATTCTGGATTGCAAGATGCCTCCTTGGCTAAACTCGACACCCCAGCTTCGCCACGTCCTCAAACTTCTCACCACGTGTTGAGAAAGGAAACATATGATGGGTACTATGTGTGCATAATTGAGGAAGAAGTTCCCACCTCTAGCAACAAGAACGAAAGTTCACCTTAGATTCAGTTTTTAAAATCTCGTTAGCATGCTCAGGTTTTGGAATTGTCTACTCTGTGACTCGTGTTCTATTTTGGTAACTAAATCTGCTAGTTTCCCACTTAGGGCAACAGTTACTCTCTAGTTTTTAAGGATTGGTTTCCTCGACTGGGCAGTCCAACTTCTGGTGGAAAACTGTTGAAACTCCCCTCTGGATTAGACTCATCAAATCCACAGGAAGAGACCTGTAATTTTCTGTTCCATATGATATAATAGAAGTAGTTTAACTTAGAAAAAAAAAAACCCAAGGAACTATAAAAATAAAGGAAAATTATTAAACTCTAGGAATATGAACCCTTAGATCAATAAACCCAAGGGATAAAAATTATAAATCCAAGGTTTATAAAGCCTAAGATAAATTTTATAAATACTAAAATAAACATGGTTGAAAATTGCTGACCATGGTGATTTCTATATTCACACAATCCTTGTCATAATGTGACGTTAGACCATGGTTGACCATGATTGATTTTCATGGTTGACCATGGTTGACCATGATTGATTTTCATGGTTGACCATGGTTGAACCATGATTGGAATGTATATTATAAATTGCATGGATTATAAACCCAAGGGGTTTATATTATAGACCTAAGGCACTAATAAACCCAGGGGATTAATACTAAAAACTAAAGGGAATAATATTGAACGCGAGGGATTAATATTGTAAATATAAGGTATATGAACCCTAAGATAAATATTATAAACCTTAAAACAAACATGGTTAACCATGATTGATCATAATTGAGCATGGTTGATTTTCATATTGACCATGATTTTCATATTATTATTATAATGATATTATAATAAAATAACAATTAATATAATAATATATTAATAGAATAATAATAATAATAATAATAATAATATATAACAGTAACATTATTAGAATAATATTGATATAATACTAATAATATTAATATAATATTAATATTAATATTAATTAAGTTATGGAATACTATTTAATTATTTATTGTTATTTTTTATTATTTAATTTATTTAATTTGATATCTTATTAATTATTTTATATTATTATTAATATTGAAAACCCCCTCCTTCGCGTCAAGTGAGGGTGGTATGAGGGTGGCAAAAGGATGCCTAGTCTTGGCTCAACCATTGTGGAATTAAGGAGGACCTCAGTATGGGAAGCAAGAATAATATCAATAATACTATTACCTCCAAGTTTAAGGAGAAGTTTTGGGAGGATCAGGATCTAGAGGGTAAAAGGAAGCTAAGATACTATAAGGGGGTGATCAACCCCACCATTGATAATCAAAATTATCCTTTTGTGTTGTGTAGCAATAAGAAAAGAATTAACATCCCTAGGATAAGAACTAATTATCATGAGCTTCACAGTGAGATCGGGCATTGTTCTATTCCCAAGACTCATTGGAACGATAAAATCTGTCATATTTGTGATTCTAAGCAGGTGGAAGATGAAAATAAATTCCTTTTAGACTTCCCGACCCTTACTTACATTCACTCTCAATTCCCTAACATCACCCACACTTCCAATCTTCTTTACCTATTAATCCAACCCACCTATAATGATCATAGAGAGCTTATTTCCCCTCTCTTTGACCATAGAAACAATATTTTCAAGAATCAATCTTAGATTCTTTCTCCTCTCTTAAGGTCCGATAGACCGCATTGGTCTTAAATGACACTAACCACCACCATCATCATCATTATTATTATATTTTTAAACATTTAATAATAATATTATTATATTATGAATTATTTAATAATATTATTAATTGATAATAGTAGTAATATTAATTAATTATTTACTTAAACATAATAATAATGATTTAGTTTTATATATAATAATTAATTCAATTATTTAATCTAATTTATAAACATTCAATTTAATGGTAATATTAATTAATGAGTTAATTAATAATATTAAATATACCATAAAAAAAAATATTAAAAAAGTTATTACAACAAAATTATTATTATAAATATTATTATTATTATAATTTTAAAATAAAACATGTTTGACATTATAAAATATGGTTGACGATGGATAACTATGGTTGAGCACAATTAACCATGGATAACCAAGGTTGATAATGATTGATTATGTTTGACTTTATAAAGCATAGTTGACAATGCATACCCAAGGTTGACTATGATTGATCGTGGTTGACCACGTTTTAATTTATAAAACATGGTTACCATTGTTGACCATGATTGAACATGATTATCATATTGAGACAATCTTTGTCATATTGTAATGTTGGACCAAGGAACTAATATTATAAAGCCAAAGTATATAAACCCTAAGATAAATATTATAAACAATAAAATAAACATGGTTGACAATGGTTGACCATGGTTTACTTTCATATTGAGACAATCCTTGTCACAATATGGCGTTGGACCATGGTTGATTTTCAAAATCAAGAGAATCTTTGTCACAATGTGACATTCGACCATGATTTACCATGGTTGATTCTCATATTGACACAATATTTGTCAAATTGCGATGTTGCACACAATTGAGCATGATTGAATTTATATTATAAACCCAAGGGAATAATAAACCCT
This sequence comes from Pinus albicaulis, assembly GCA_034641835.2. NCBI lineage: Eukaryota > Viridiplantae > Streptophyta > Pinopsida > Pinales > Pinaceae > Pinus > Pinus albicaulis. The sequence continues at coordinate 360,624,722 of CM076577.1, forward strand.
AGGGATCAATACTAAAAACCAAAGGGACTATAAAACTGAAGGAAAATTATTAAACTCTAGGAATATGAACCCTTAGATCAATAAACCCAAGGGATAGATATTATAAACCCAATGGATAAAAAATATAAACCCGAGGTTTATAAACCCTAAGATAAATATTATAAATACTAGAATAAAGATGGTTGACAATTGTTGACTATGGTGATTTCCATATTCACCCAATCCTTGTCACAATGTGACATTGGACGATGGTTGACCATGGTTGGACGATGATTGGAATTTATATTATAAACCCCATGGATTATAAACTCAAGGGGTTTATATTATAAACCTAAGGCACTAATAAATTAAGGGGATTAATACTAAAGACCAAAGGGAACAATATTGAACCCAAGGGATAAATATTGCAAATCTAAGGTATATAAACCCTAAGATAAATATTATAAACCCTAAAACAAACATGGTTGACCACGATCGATCATAATTGAGCATGGTTGGTTTTCATATTGACTATGATTGACCATGGTTTCCCATGAATGACCATGCAGGTTGACCATGATTGATTTTCATATTGAGACAATCTTTGTCACAATGCGACGTTGGACCATGGTTGATTTTCATATTAAGACAATATTTGTCACAATGTGACAAATATTGAACATGGTTGACCATTTTTCTTTCTCGTGAAATAAATCCACACATATCTTGTTTTGTTGTAAATGAAGATAAGAAAATCAAAGGCTCACCCAAGTGATTTCATTTATTCTCCCACATAGACAAGAATGCATTAATTCAATAATATTTCTCTTCCTTTCATGTGTTCTTATAGGAAACTCATCCTTACATTATTTTTCAAGTTCACAACCATTACATATAGTATGTCGCTTCTTAAAAATAAGAACTTGTCTTTCTCTCGAAATAAAATAAATCTATAAATTTTTTATACTTATATGTAGACTTTAGACTTTAAATCGTATATTTAAACTTTATTTTATTAATTTTTAATTTTAATATTAATTATTAATATTAACTTTTAATATTAATGTTAAACTTTAAATTTAATATTAATGTTAGACTTCAACTTTAATATTTGTATTAAACTTTAAATTTGGTATTAGTATTAAACATTAATTTTAATTTTAATTTTAATTTTAATTTAATATTAATATTAAACTTAAACTTTAATTTTAATAATAATAATTTTTATTTTTAAGTTGAATTAATTTTATTAATTCATATTAGTATTAATATTCAGTAATCTTAATGCCACCAAAAAAAATTGATGTTTATGTTAAAATTAATGTTATTAATATTAACATTATAAAATTAGCATTTTAATCTTAATATTAATATTTAAATTAATTTTAATATTAATGTTAATATTAATATTAAAATATTAAAATTAAAATTAAAATTAAAATTAAAATTAAAATTATTATTTATCTTAATAATTATTTGATATGAATTAGTAAGTTCAATTAATTTTCTTTAAACAATAACTAAAAAATGACATTATGTTAAATATATCGTAGATAGTTATGCAACCCTATATATTACCATATTATGACCAACACGAACAAGGCTTTTCATTGTACAAATTTAGCTAACCTAACAGGAGGAAGGAGCGGGTATTCTTATGATGTTCTCACTTTTCATCAGGTATGCTTGGCATCAACATAAAGCCTCAAACAGGGCTTTGCCATTGAGATATATAAAATAATTATTTTTTCATTAATATTAATTATTTAATTAAATTAAATTAATGAAAAAAACATAAAATAAAATAATATTATTATTTTCAACTAAATTAACTTTGAGTTGCAATTACCACCCAAGCTCACATTGACAAAGATGTAAGAGGTGCAAGTCAGTGATGGAAAAATAAGAATATTGTGCATACAAATTCTATAAATCGGTGTGCATGATTCAATTGCTCAGTTTTTTCAATCATAACTGTTTAGGTTTACATGGCAATCAATACGAAAATTTTCTTTAAAAAATATATAAATAACATACGATTATTTTTTAACACATTGTAAATGTTATGCCAACAATGCAATCGATATTAATAGAGAGCCTTAAAAATACAATACTAACAAAGTAAAAGATAGGTTACACATCCAACAATGACTCGAGTGCACAGACATATCGAATAGTGAACCAACCATGCTAATAGAGGTTGACCTAAGAATTCTAATTTCTAGTGAAGGAGTGAGATAAATATATTCGAACTCATGGTTGAGATTCCCTTGTAAATGAGGAAGGATGCTGGGAATCGATCCATTATTGCATGCAGGTTTGAAGAATTGAATTTTTATGCCAATGCTCATCCCATGGAAGAATAATTATTGTCATAAACCTAAATTGTGTCAAAGTGATTTTTAGGTGGAAGCAAGTTGTCTCAAAGAACACCCCATATGAAGCTATGCTTCTCCATGTCAACCAACTCTTCTCTGCGAGAAACATCAAAATGTTCTTCATAATACTTGATACCTACCCTGCAAAAAGAAAATTTAGAAACCCTAACCAGAAAAAATTATTAAATATATCATAAATATTTTTATACCAATTATTTAAATATAAATACTATTTTTTTTTCTAATAATATAAATTTCCATTTATTTATAATTTGATATTATTATTTTTATTAAAAAGATAATAAGTTAAATTTATATTTAAGAAATATTTAAAAAAAAATTAATAATGACTTTAGAGTAATTTAAAATCTATATGAAATTATTTAATTATTCATTAAAAAAAAATATCATTTAATAAATGATGCTTATTATCATTATAATGTAGCATATATTATTAATATCAAACAATAACTACTATTTAACCAAAATTTTGAATTATTCATTAAAAACATATCATTTAATAATTTATTCTTATTATCATTATAATGTAAAATATATTCTTAATATCAAACAATAATTACTATTTAACTAGACTTCTATCTAGTGCCAGTTGTACATTGCATTATGTTTCAGGCCTTGGGTCTATCGACCTCAATATTCTCACCAGTCCTCGAGATTATAGCATTTACCCTTCCTTAATTATGACATCTCGAGAGTTCCGATGGGACAGTACACTTTGGTGTATGCAAACTGTTAGATCCAGTTGCCCAAATTAGATGGTCGATGGCGAGCCGAGTCCGATGAGGTAACGAACCCTACCCCCCAAGCTCACATTCGGTGTTCATTCTGCCACCTTTCATAAGGGTTTGTTGGCTCTGAAACTTGTCAATTTTTTTCCGGTAAAAATAGAAGGTCTTGCTCACACACTAGCGTTTGTTGTCACTGTTAAATTCTTTACTGTTTATGCTACCAGTTTTTAGTAATTCTTTACTGTTTATTCCACTATTGAATGGTTCTAATGTAGGGTTCTTTCTACGTTGTCTATTCTTGTTTTGGAGTATCCCTGTTCTAGTTTTCCGCTAGAGGGCTTGGAATCCGTTAACTCTCTCGAAAGAAAGATTAAGCCTAAGTATACAAATTTTAACGTTTTCCTAAGAATGAAACATTTGCTCGCGTCTCCATGTAGTCCACAACTGAAATTATTGCAGAGGGTCACAAAAGTTCAACATATTTGGCCTCAAGGTAATTATTCAATCCCTATGTCGATTTTGTTATGCTTCCTATCTTCCTTCGTTATCCATGGTTATAAACCTATTGTAATCATGTTTTCTTCTGCTAGGAGATTTGGGGGTGAATCTTCCTCTCTTCACTCGAGGGTATTGCAATAATTTTCCAATCAAACCGATGTTGTGTTCTCCAGGTGGGCTCACTCATCTTGGGCAGTTTTTGTGTACTACAACATTGTCGAATGTTGTTGAGTACTACTCTGCCCTTAGGTCTGGTTATAATTGGGATTATGTCAGAAATTGTAAAACAATATTTTGTTCTTCTTATTAAATTTTTGTAAATTTTCAAAGTTTAAAGTATTGTAATTGCGGTTCCAAAGTTCACTGTGTGATTATTTTTTATGTTCTTTGATTCGTGAGTTGCACTTGCCATGATTTACTATTTACTTATAGTGTTTTATTTATTATTAATGGTTAGAGATTCGGTTTAATATTAAATTTCCTACTTGTGGAATTCGCAATGTTTATATTTTAAATTTAGAGTTTAGTATTCTACTTGTTTGCACAAGGTGTTTACCATGCATCGTTTGGGGTTTCTCTCATGTCTGTACAAACTCTATTTTTCACAGTATCCAAATGTATATCTTGTTTACACTATATCTTTTGTCAATATTAATTCTCCGGGCTGAAATAAATGTCTACCTCCCTAGTATTTTCTTTGGGTGGCCTCCTTTCGGCCCTGCTTGGGGACTAACCTCAGACAGGTACTCAGATATGGGTACATTTCTCTGAATTCGAGTAATTTTAACTGTCTGGAAGAAATCTCTCCTAACATGGGTTCGTCCATTTATGTTCAAGTTATATAATGGCTAGTCAGACCCAGGCTTATATATTATTAATATTTACTATTTATGCAACGACATCTAGCATTCCAATGGCAGTCGACATTCCAACACTTGGAAGTCGAATTTCCAAAATTAATCGCAACTTAATTCCAACACACCCGATATGTGGAAACCATATTTTTAAATTTAAGTTAATTCCAATATTTATGTTTTCTTTCCAACCTTTCACACTCTTTTTCATCACAACCTCTCATCCAACTCTAAGACGAAGCATATTCTTCACATATTCCAACCACATTCAATCACATATGTTGTTTTAAATAAAAAATTCATCACATGTAGTTGCACCCGAACTTCAAATATATACACCTATGGCAAATTAAATAATAAATAAAATCCCAAATTTCAATACTAACTCTATAGATATATATATAATTTGTTTGACTCATTTGGTGTTATTAACTACTCTGGGAATTGGTAGTTAATATCATCTTCCATCCAAATATTTAGGAAAAGGGTACAATATTCGTGTTTGACTTACAATATGCATGTGTGCATTACCCAAGGGTTAGTTCAAATGTTTTGATTTTCCATGTCAAAATCATAATGGCTAAGGTGACCACAATTTTGGATCCACATTGATCTTTCTGGATTACAAGTATATGTTGTATTTGAAAATAATTTACCTTGAATATCATCAATAAAATATGTCGAAGAAATAAATTAAATGGAGTAGAACCCAAAACTTCATTATAAACGTTATCTTAAAATAATACATTTGAACTAAGTTTATAATTATCTTCACGATTGAAGTTGTAAGGATGTTTTTTTATTTCAAGGGATTCTCTAATGATGCATTGAGGGTAAAGGAGAAGTTGCCAAAATTTTGAAATCCTCAAAATTGATGAGGTGTTTGGTATTATGGTAGTGCTCAATTATAGCTAATTTTTAGATTCAATTATGTTGATTGTTATCCATATCCTCTTTAGGTGAAGTCTTGAAGGACTATCCAATATGATCTATGTATTATTTTCCATAGTACAAGGGACTTAGATAAACTCGTAATTCAAGCATGGGATATGACTAATATTTGGTAGACCTAAATAAATATTTAAGGGTAGTGTGAAGTTTAAACAATTTTTTGAAATTCTTTTTCAAAAAGAATCTTAGTGATGTGATTAGTTATAGCTTAGATGTATGGGAGGAAGATTCTAGTTAAGGGTATGGATGAAGGTTTTTTACTAGATTTGGGTTGGGATACATAATGGAGGACTCTTTTGATCTAAGGAAGGGGGGAACCATTGGCTAAGACGGTATTAGTAAGTTGGACTTGTTTTCATTTCCAGATATTGGGGAGACCCTTTGTCATAGCCCAGAGACCAATAAAATCTACGAGAAACCAAAGATTCATAGAAAATATGTCCCCCTGAGAGCCATCGTTAGTGTCATTGTGGCCCCTTCCCATGCCCTCTCTCATTTTATTGCACAAAGACTTGGACCTTTAACTCTCCATACTCTTCCCTTTATTGGATATTCCTATGAGTTCATTCAAAATAAAATACACTCACACTTAGTTGAACATGACATCATGTTGAGTTTCGATGTGGTTTCCTTGTTGAAATTAAACAAGATGACGGGCTTAGTGAAAAGTAAGCACCTTCACTAAGTGGGGCCCGCAGGCTATTTTTAGGTGTATGTCTATTTTTAGACATGGTGAGCATATTCTATAAGTTGCAAGATGCTATTTGTAGATGGTTGTTCAAATGTGGAAAATAGATGAAATTCTAGTTTTAGAATATTGGGCAAAGTCTATTTATAGATTGTCGATCTAAAAATAGATGCATGTCGATTATTATTAACTCTTAATAATAATTCGACAATAAACATGAACTTATTCTCTTGGAGCACTTTATTTCAGTGAACAGATTTGGAAAATCAGTGGGCTGAAGGAATTACACAATTCCTAGGGTTATTGGTGGCTCATGCATGAAGGACTCTGTTAGAACTAAAGTGGCAAAGTTATGACAGAGTTGGAAGAGTATTTTATGGAGATTTTATTTAGTTTAAGTCAGTTAAGTGAGTTAAACTCAGTTGAGCTAGTTGTATCTAGTCTAACTGAAAAATACACTAGTAAGAGTTAAGTGAATTAATTAGTTAATTAATTCAAAACTAATAACTCACTAACAACTTAACATAAACAATAGTTAACTACAGTGCATTTCAGTTCCAGTGGAGACCCTGTGGAGAGATAGGTGAAAGGGTAAGATGGACTATCCATTGTGACTATAATGATGCATTCAATGCATTTGACACACATTGGAGTTGCCATTGATGATTGTGTAGTCAAGGCAAGGCTAATTCGAATTCATTCAAGGGTCTTCTTTAGCCGCGAGGGCTTCAGTTGGGGAGAAATTTCATACCATGTGGGTGCATATTGGGGGATATATATTGAGGAGAAAAAGACAATATATATTGGGGAATATATAGGGGCTAAAGGGTTTTTATATTGGCATGCATAAAAAATGGAACTCAAAGTTAATAAAAATTTATAAATGGGTATAAAAAATGTTAATGAAAAAAGGGATACCTACAATATGTAGTGAAAGTAGGGGTTTTTTTAATTGGGAAGGTGTATTGGGTTCGTATTGGTAGGGGATTAAATAATGTAATTTTTAGAGGTATTTTCCAATATGTAGTCCAATTAAGGGTATTGTTTAATATGTAATGAACGCACGTGATATGTGAGAGGATCATTGAGTGAAGCCCCTATGTCTTCGCAGGGATTGTGCAGTGGAGGTAGGCTGTCAGGAGGCAAGAAATTGGTGCATGGAGATGCAAATTTCTGCATGATAGTGTGTAATGATTTTTGGTTGTACTCGGAGCTTGATGTACTAAGATTTGTATGATATTATTACATGATTCCACTGATATACATAATATATGATAATTGGGGTTTTTAGCTTTAAGCTTTCCCATTAAACAATTGTGTTACGTGCGATTGAATTTAATCACATGTGTTTGTACTTGAGTTTTAAATTTCCGCAACTTTAACAATGGAAGGATTCTGTATTTTGCAAGAAGATAAATATTATGAGAATAGGAGAGTTCGGTGAAGTTGGGTTACACTTTTTGCCCTTTTTTGAGAAAATTTTTTCATTTTTTTTGGTTCTTCAACTTTCTGCAAACTATAACAATTTTTCTGTTTAGAATTTCATTTTGCGATAAAAAAAAAAGTTGTCAGAAATTTTGTTAGCTTTCTATTACCTATTTTTTGAAGTTTTTTTATGCAGATTTGATATGTCAACTTAGCATTTCTTTGAGTGTGTGTTTCTTAACAATCAAAGGATTCATAAGAAGTCATGTTATGACGCAATGTTGTATTCATTGAAAATTTGTGTTTTTGAGAAAACAAAATGTGTTACAAAAATCTAGATAGAGTCTACTTTCGTTTCATCATATTTACAAAGCCAATGGATGCATATCATAATTACTAGAATTTTTTGAGCTGGTCCAACACGAAAAACTGCATATTTTGGATATGTTTCGCAACGCAACAAATTTCTTAACATATAAGTTATAACATAAAAATCTAAAAGCTACCCATTAGAGACAACGGACCAATGTAATGCCCCATAATGTTTTCAATTTTTTTTACAATGTATTTTGGGAGATACAAAATTTTGATTTCACTGAATCACAATGACCCTCAGAAATTGTTTGCACCCATTTTATTAGAAAATTAATTAAAATTAGTAAACGTTTATGAAATTTCATAAAAGTTATATTTCCTGAAAGTAGATTCAATTCTGAAAATGCTTGTCCTGGTTCTGACAGTTAATTAAAAACCTTTCATGGAGTTTAATCAGTCCAAATTTGCAGAAACGTATTCAGAGCCTGGTTCTGCGTAACTGGTGACGTGTTAGTTCGACCGAACTTTGATTAAAAGTTCGAACGAACTATTTTTTGCGCCGATGGCTCGTTAAATCTAACGAATTAATAGTTCGGCCGAACTTTTAATCAAATTTCGGCCGAAATTTTGTATAATTTTCCGTCGGCTGGAAAATTTCGCAGAGCCCCTCCTAAAACACATTTCGCAGCAATATAAATTGCTGCAAAATCATTCATAATTTTCACACATTTCGCACATTTCATTTGATTTTACAAAGGTCTTGGTTTGGGTTTAAAAATTTTTCTGCGAGGTTTGGATTTAAGGGCATTTCTTGGAAGCAGACTGATTTTGCAAAGAATTGTTTTGGGTTTAAAGAATTTTCTTGGAGGACATTTCTTGGAGGTGGCTTGATTTTGCAAAAAATTGTTTTGGGCTTAAGGAATTTTCTTGGACGTACATTCAAAGAACATTTCTTGGAGGTATGTGATACATTTTTTTGGATTTTTTTTTTGCTTTATTTTTTTTGAAAGTATGGAGTTGGGCTTAATTTCGAAAAGACATTTTCTGGAAGTATTTTTTGAAGTGACCTTTTTTTTTTTAAGTTGGAGGCATTTTTTGAAGTGATATTTTTTTAGAGTACGTGTTTTGAGTTGAAGTAAAACTTTTAAGCTTCGTTTCATTTTTATAAGACATTTTTTTAGTGTTTTGGATTGGAGTATGTATTTTTTGAAAAAAATTTAAAATGAATTTTTTTAAAATTAAATCTTTTGTGATGTTTTTTCTAATTGAGTTATTGTCTAATTTTTTGAAGGAAATTTTTTGAACTTCATACCCTATTATCATGGGAAATCGAAGGACTTGTGCGAGAAAATATGATCGAAAAAGAGACCCTGAGGAACGTAGAGAAGAGACGAGACAATCTCGCAAAAGGAAGTTAGAAGCCCTCTCAAATATTGAAGAGGAAAATCAACCTCAAGAAGAAATTGAAGCAGGTATGTAAGTGTAAATATTATGATCTATTGATATATTTAAAATTTTCCTAGTGTAAAATGTGAAGCTTAATTTTTATTTGATGAACTGATTTGAAAAATATTTTGTTTAATGTAAATAGACAGAGATATTCCTCAAACATTGATGATGAGATACAAAATTTTGAAAGAGAAAGTGAAAGAGATATTGAACCAATGATTGAAGATGGTGAAAATATTGAAAGAAATCCAAATAAAGAAATTGAATCACAAGGTATGTACATATATATATATATATATATATATATATTAAACACATGCACGTATTATTGAAATTATAGATATATTTATTAATTTAGTTATTTATTGAGTATGTACTATTTTTTCGAATATGTACAGATGAAATCACTGTCGATGATGAGATGTTAGAAAATGTTGACACTCACACATATGGAGATAAAAAAACCTGACCATGCTATAGGATATCGTGTTAACTGCATTTTTGAAAAGTATTTCTTAAATGAGCGAGTGATAGTTCAGGCTCAAATGTTGAAAGGTCTCCTATCATTAAGGAAATTAAAAGAAGCTATGACACTACTGGGTATTCAAAGATCAAGAAAAGATAAAAAAAAATGAAAGAAGATGTGATAAAAAATATGAGTAGTGCTATAAAGTCAATTAAGAGATCTACAGAGAACGATGTTTCAATTGTACGTAGAGGAATACAGATGGCAATTATTTCATCAAGTACTAAAGAGAATCGTTTGGTAACATCTATGGCACGAGCACTGGGAACCTCACGAAAAAATTTGCACAAACATCGGAAATTTCGGCTGCAAATAGATGTAAATGATGAACTCGCTTGTTGGAGAGCTATTTGTAGGCAACCATACAAAGATAGACTTGGAGAAAATGTTAAAAAAATAATATATGAATATTGGAAGAACAATTCGCGTGTTTCGCCAACTGCAAGGCATGTGATGCGAAGAAGAATAACACGAAATCAATACAAAGAACATGAAAAATATTTCCTGGAAAGCACTCAAATATATTTATTCAACAAGTTCAAAGAAGAGAATCATCAAATTCATGTTTCTCAGTGCTTTTGTTCAACAAAAACCATGGTATGTAAAACCTATCACCGTACACGACACTTGTTGTTGCCGTTATCATGTGGAATTTGAGTTATATTATGACACATTCCTTGATTTAGGTAGAACATTATGGAAGGATTCACCTCCTCCTTCCACTATCCGTGAATTCATATCTCAAATTCTATGTGAAAGAGAAAGCGATGAACTATTTTACAAAAAGAAATGTGTTGGTGGTAAAAAATGCTATGATTGTGGAAATTTGACTAAATTTCAAAACAAATATCGTATTGATATAAATGATCAATCATTGTCCAACATGAAAGTGAAATGGAAGAGATATGAATATATTGATACATCGATTCAAGGTGCAAATAGTGTTAAAAGAATTGAATTACTAGAAGACGAAATTTTTCTGATAGACTTTTTGAGAAAGTTTGAGGCAGAAATTTACAAATACACCAAGCATTCCCATAGAGCTCGATGGAAAGACTTGCAATTAAAAAAATCTCGTGAAGTTTTTCCACCAGGGACCATTTTGTCAGTGATTGATTTTGCAGAAAACTACACATTTGTTCCACAAAAAGAAATTCAGAGTGAATACTATCATTCTGACCAAGTCTCCATGCTTGTCCATATTCTATATAGACATGCTGAACAAAATGTCGATCATATAGAAAGCACGAGTGAAAATCAACATATCATTAAAGAATATCACTTTTATATCAGTGACGATCGTACACATGATACATGTTTTGTACAACATTGTTTTGGAAGAATTTATGATTCATTGAAAGATCATGGAATAACATTCAATGAAAATTGGATATGGTCAGACAGATGCGCAGGTCAATTCAAATCTACACGATCATTCTTTTGGTTGTGTTGTCTTCATAAGAAAACATGCATTAAACATTGTTGGAATTTCTTTGAGACTGGCCATGGAAAAGGAGAACATGACGGTGCAGGAGCATGCATAAAACGAGCACTTCAAAGATATCAAATGAACCCCTCTGCAAGCCAACTTGTGAACGCTAAAGAAGTTGTTCAATGGTGCATCGCTGCTCTAAGCCATGAGACTAACCCATCAAGGGAAGTGCGAAGGTACATTCAATTTAATTTATATTGGAAATCTAATTTTAAACATTGTACATTTATCGTGCAATGATTATCTTTGATTGTATTTTGATATTGATATTTACAAATTCTTCTTTTAATTTTCCATATAAAGGTTTTTCTGGCATATTGGGATCGAAGACATAGATAGATCAATTGGAAGTGACGTTGAAACAATAAAAGGGACTCGAAAATTGCATTCAATTCAAACAAAGTCGTCCAGAAATGTGTTTGCATTGGATAAAAGAAAATATTATTGTTTTTGTGATGTTTGCATAGACAACACAAAATCCAATGACGTTTGTGAAAACAAAATGTATGTGAATGATTGGAAACATACAGAGCTAAATACAAAGGGCAAAATGTCTGTTGCAATGTTTGAAGAAATGCAATAAGAGGAAACTACAATATCATTCGATGGTGATCGAGTTTCTGATCTTGTTAGAGAAGGTAACATTTGAATTACTTTCTAATTATTTAAAGATCTAGAAATAAATTTAAATATGTATAATTTTTTTAAGTTTTTTTTATTGTGCAGGAGATGTTTTTGCTGTAATTGCACCTATTGAAAACGATGAAAATGTGAAGTATTATTTGATGCATTGCACTAAACAAAAAATGAAATTATTACAAAACTATAATGATCACAGATTTCAATATATTAAAATATTTATTACAAATTGTACACATGTATATGTATGTTAAAATAATTTCAAACCCTAAGGTCATTAACACATACCATTTCGGTACCCTCTCCCTCATGAATAATTAGGTCTTGCAAACCATTGCGAAATTTTTTTTCATATATTCAGAGATCTTCAACATTCATGTTGTCAATCTCCTCATCTGTACAATACACAAAATTGGCACGTGCATTTTCACGTGCTCTTTTTCGATTTAAACAAACATCGACTCCACCCAATCCACTATAAACATTGTCGATCATAACATCCCTTGCTTCTCGACTTATTTGAGAAGTCACATCCATCTCTGACCGCAGAGTTTCGACTCGAAAAGGTCGACTCACCAATAGCGGCTCAGGGCGAGACAACTCCACATATCTCTTAGCGTCCTTACGGTCATATAATCAACCTTTCCCCGGGCCAAAAAATTATGACGGAAGGTCATTGTAGTTGGGTTTCATACCCAAAAAAAATTCTGCATAAAACATTTGTGCAAAATAAAGAGGAACCTTGTCGTTCCATGGGAGCCTTCGATAGGCCACAAGGTGCCTATCATACAAATAACGAGCTATGTTTGGGTGCTTGAAATATTGCACCTTCAACATTTTTCTTTTTGGCCCTTCCTTGAAATTAAACATTGACTTGGCCACTTCTTTTGTAACTTATTGTTTTACATCCTCCCATTTATCTGGACCCATTACTGTTTCCTTTCTCTTTCTCATCACTTCTACAATTGTATCAGTCATTGGCCCAAGATTTCTGTACACATTTACAATTTCTCCCAATGAATGTGTAACTACTTCAAGGCTTTGTCGACTCTCAGCAAGTAGAGACAAAGCCACGAGATCTCTCTGCAATTTTGCATAAATTATTTCACACCTTTGTAAGGTGCATTGCGCCATGTTGGTTTCCCATGGTATATCAGTAATGTCGGCTGGATAAGTTGTGTTGGGTAGACAACCTTCTTCTTGAATGTAGCAGTCTGCATTGCATCTATTTTTACCACTAGTTGGAACATTTTCAGCCTCTGCATCAATATATATATAATTTCGTATATTAGAAAAAAAACATGTAAAAAAAGTTGTACAAATTTAATGAAAAAAATATTGAAATTGATGGCAACCTTGACGTTGTTGGTTAGCATCTTCTCCAACATGACCCTGCTGAGAACCAGATCCAGAATGACCTTGCTGAGAACCAGACCCAAAATGACCCTGTTGAGAACCAGCAGCCGTTGATTGGCCTTCGAGGGAATAAATATCACCCCCTTCACGCAACCTGCTACCACTCATTGATGGCCCTCTAGGTGGATTTGAACCACCACCAACCTCTCGAGACGAGGGAGAAGCTTCATAAACAAATACGAATTTATAATCAATTGAAAATTACATGCATGTGTACATATAAATACATATACATATTCATTGATTAAATTGCGTGAACCATACCACAACTGGTTGAACCACGGGCACGCTCCATGGATGGAGTAGAAACCCTTCTCCTCTTACCTCCTAAAAATTAAAAAATTAAACTTACTAACAACTAATTTAACTCACAAAGTTAATAAAAAATCAATTCCATATGTACACACATGTATGGAGATTTAAGATTATATTTAAATACCGTGAACATCCCCCGATCCCTGAACCTCCATATGGGATTCGGCTGATCTTTTTCTTTCATCCTCCATGATATATATATCTATTGGTGGATATTTACACAAAATATATTTCAGAAAATCAATTTGTAATTTAGTGTACACAAATTATGTAGAACACAACTTTCAAAGCAATAATTGATGTGTGAAACTCAATTTAAGCAAAAAAGAAATTATAAAAATGATAAGCTCACCAAATTGTGCTTTACATGGTGGGAGCACACTTGGTATAAAATTTACCACTTATACACTTTATTTTGTGGGAGAAATGACACATGTACATAGTTTACCTTAAAGTTGTTGTGTTTTATGAATATTAAAATGAAGAACTTCTATTTAGATCCATTCCAGAGATTGACTGTAGGGGCATTTACTAGATATGTCACCTTTCATAAAAGATGAGATCTGGAGGCTACCTGGCCCTTTACAGACTCTGCCTATAGAACTTGTAGAAGTAAACACTAGAGGCATTAACAATATCAAAGAACGTTTTCATGCTCAAACATGGGAATGTGTCTCTTTCCCTATGCAGAAAAATAGTTCAAGGTAGTTAATCTTCATAGACATGTCATCAAGCAGGTCAATGTGATCATCCCCAACTTACTTTTCATGAAATTAGGCTTGGAATCCTCTAGAACCTGGTGGATGGAGTTGAATTGGAACTAGGTCAAGGCCTTTACAAAATACATGCTAGTGAATAACACTTACTAGGTTATGCCAACAAATAAAGTGGGAGAAATGGTTTCTCCTCGAGGTTATCCAATTGGGTGAGTAATACCAACTTCACCCATTTCCTAACAGGTTTCTCTCTCAGGTTACAAAGTTTCTTAGGCCATTAACTTCCATAGACCTCAATAGATTATTAGAGATGGAATTCTATTTCTCAAGTGTGTAAGAGAAGAAATAATTCTTGTTTAGATTTTAACAATGGCTAAGATGGTCAAATTTTTATTTCGGAAAAAAAATAAACTACATATGCAAGACTTCATTATTTAGATGCAATTTTTTTTTCAAATGCAAACGTTAGTAGGATGTGCAATATCTATGCCAATTGCAATAATATTTAGGGGATCTCGTTGCACTATGAGAAGGAAACAATTTATTGGTTCTCATACTCCTGAGCTGCTTTCTCTATGGAATCACAAAATTATAGTAGAAGGCCAAGTCATGAATCTAATTTTGTTGATTTCTAAAGGCGAGAATCACCATAGCTAGTCCATGTAGTCCTCCACCACTACCCTAGATTGATAAGTTGTTAAAAAGTTTCCTCATTATTTCAAAGAATAAGAAGCCAACCAAATATTTTTATCATGCTAATGATGTTTGAATTTACATTATCACATTTTTTTAGGGAAATAATAATGGTTGTGGTCCATTCCTAATGACAAATAAGGTACCCCTTTAATTTCAAGTTTCATCATGATAGTTAGTGAATTGTTTGGAAATATATGAAAACTGCTTTTGTGCCTTTATGGAAAGAATTTTGGTTTTCCCCCCTCTTATTTCAAGCATATTTATAGAAATGTTGCTTCTAAAATTTATGTCCATGTGTCAATTTTGATAGGATTTATTTTTTTGGGCAAATTTTTATAGATACAAAGGATTTTCACATGACTTTTTTCAATCATTGAGACTTCTCAACTGGGAACCATTTTGTGTGACATTACTAACATGTAATATATTCAAAACCCTTGGACATCTTGTGGAATTTTAGTTTGATCTTATTCAAAACCTTATTAGTTATATATTTTTCAATTTCCCCTGGATTCCTTGAATTTTTTCTCCTACCATCTCCCTCTCTCACTCCCCAAATTATTTCCATCAAACATGCCCCATTGAGGATCTGGAGCAATGTTTGCACCATACTTAGAACTGTAATTGCTGCTAATTGAAATTGGAGAGTCATGTATACTATATTGCTTGCTTTTGGTGGCTCTTACTTGGACAATATCCTGATATGAGTTTGACATGATGGTCATATGAGGCTGGAAGCTACTTGGTGTAATTTTCCTTAAATATTGAAAAAAACAGAGCAAAAATGTCATTTTCGATCATTTTTTATTAAAGCTTCTGCATACAGCAGATGTTATCACAATTGCAACAAAATCATGTTCCATGAGCATGAATTATGAATGTTGCAAGCCAAATTGCAAGGAAATTTGCATTCATTTTAGGCAAAAGAAGGCTATGACATTAAGGTCCATGCTAGAAAAAATTATGCAAATAAGGTTGCTGAGTCAATACTTACCATGTGTTTCAAAGCCATAACGAAGGTTGGCTTTAAGAGTGTCCTCCCAAAGCCCTGTCTTAAGATGAAATTTAATTCAATGTCTCTTAGAGTTGCAAGGTGGAATTGATAGAACTATTTGATTTCTTTACCATAGATAGATATCTCCTTTCATCTATACCTTTCTCTACCATCTTATTTCCAAGTGAAATAGGAATTTTCACATTTTGAATGCCATTACCATGTAGTTTGGTAGTCTGCTAGCTAGACCTATCACAAGTAAGGTTGTCATACCAAACTATTTCTCTTTCTCAACTCAGTGACCATGACTCTCTTCTCACAGTGCTTACCATAGGATCTTCAGTTGTACATGTCACGCAAAGTTGGGGGTTCTAGGTCTACACCTATTAGGTAAAGTTGTATTTTATGGCATTGTGGTCCTTAAATTTGGAGGTGTTCCACCTGAAAAATTAGGCATTAAATATGGATGAAAATGATTTGTTTTAACTTTAATAGAATTTCCTAGTGGAATTACTGAATTTCTCAACGACATGATGCTAGCTTTGCTCAGAGAAGAAGGTTTTGGAGGAGAAATTGAATTCTTTTGACTTATTTTTGGCATTGAAGTTTGAAATAGTAGTTTTGATGACTCCATTGATGACCTTGCTGAGGAATTTGATGCACACAATATTGACTTTGAAGATGGTTTAGAAGACGTTGAAGAAGTTGTAGATTTTGGTGTTGTCATTGAATGTTTCTTTTTTGTTGGACTTGATCAAGTTACAATTTAACTTTACAAGTAGATTGAAGACCTTGAAGAGGTTTTAGATTTTGTTGTTCTCACTGAAGGTTTTTGTCTGGTTTTGTTTCTTAAACCATCATTTCCATAGGACATTTTTGGTGAATAGATTCTTGACCTTGATGAGAGGATATGATACCTTTTAGAGGCTACATCTTTTGGTGACATCACTAATTGTTTCTCTGTTATTGTGTTTGTTAAACTTTTTTATCCCAGAGGAGGGTGTTATCCAATGTGAATTTGAAACCCCCCTCACATTTTTCAATGAAGGTTCTATCTGAATGTTAGGGATCTACACATTATAGAAATTCAATATGATGTGCCAAAAACTTTACAGACATCCCAAAAACAGAAACCAACTATTATATGTCAATTAAATCTACATGGAACCAGCAAGCAATATGGTAAAATATAGAATTACGAATCCCTTCAATTAGTAAAAAAAAATAAAAATGAAGAAAGCACCCAGAGGACTAGAAATAACAATATAGTAGAGAAAAAGAATAGTATCTCAGCAACTATAATTGCAAGTCATAAATTAATATCACATATTCCAATTTCAACACTAAAAGCAAACTCAAAATAACATAAAAGCAGAGACAACATTTTTTTACATGTTCGTAAACATTGTTAATGGAAATATGCAACATGGATTGGCATAATCATGCCTTTATCAATGAAATTTCATCATACCATTGAACAATTGTGCACTAACAATACTTAAATAAGTTAAAGGAAAAAATTGACCTATATTGTACAGTTTATGGGACAGAAATCAATATGTAGAAATATTCACTTGGTTTTTATAATTGGGTAGAGGAATGACTTAAAATGACCTTGTATGTCTTCTCGTTTTAGAGCTCAAATTTTTAGGAAGGATTTAAGTATCCACATTTCAAGAATCACTAGAAGAGGTTGATAAATAATATAGGAAGACCAAAAACTAACCAGTGGTGTAATAAATGGATTTCTTGGGAGGTAGATTGGCATATGGACTTTTGGTAGCTAGAACTTTTCCAAATAAGTGAATGTATTTGAAAACTGAACCTCTAGTATATTTTGGTTTAGAAAAGGTCTAGAATTTGAAAAGTGAATTCCCTCTTTCTTCCTCTTACATGTCCAATGATTAGAATCTGGATTGAGGGAAAAAATTTTCCAAAATAAAAATTTTTCATTTTATTTGTTGTACACATGAGTTTTTAAAAGCTAATTAACTCATAAATTTCTCACAAAATACACTTAAAGCTTGACACATAAACCCCTTCCCAATTGGCTAACTTTAGATGATCCTAAACACATTTTTATTTAACTGATGAGGGAGATAGCACACCAAAACTAGTTTTTCCATATTCAAATCAAGTTGGTATCAAAGTACAATTTAGCTCATTTTAGTCAAGGTTAGTTAGAAGAATTAGCTATTGGTTTCTGTCTTCAATTTACTCTCAAAATGAATGTGTACGTTCTTTTGAGAGACACACTAGAGGAATAAGGTCCAAATTTTTGATGAAAATGGGCTATGAAAGTAAAGGGTTAAAGGCAAACATGTACAAGGCATAGTTGAGCCAAATGTTGTTGATGAAAGGCCTAATTATTTAGGTCTTGGTTATGGAAAACGTGATGGAGAATTATCCAAAGCCAAGGAGGCACATGAAGTTGTTCCAAGAAAGAATTTCATTTCGTGTTCATTACCTCAAGCTTGTGAAGTTTGTGTTCATGATGAATGGAAAAGTTTGACACCCACTTTTCAAGAAGATGTTAATAATCATGCAGCTAATGAGAATGTAAAAGAAGAGGATGTTGAAATCTCTAGAGTCATTGAATTTATTGCTAGTATTCAGAGGAGAGCCACTAACTCATCAAATTCACCTCCTCAAGAAGGCGACAAAGGTGAATGTTCAAGGTATAAATTTGCCTTTAATCAAATTGCTTTTGATTATGATAAACATGGTAAATATTCACATAATATTTGGAAAATTTTGCATGTTCCTTTTGTGGTTTGAATAATCATAATGTTTATAGATGTTGGAAGAAGATATCCATGCACATGAAACTTTATAAATAAATGAGGCAAAAATTCAAAGGCCCATTGGACAAGGAAAATGATGTTGAAAATAAGATGCAATTATTTTTCACTCATTGCCATAAGAAAGGTCACCTTGTAGACAAGTGTTGGACTTTGTATCCAACAAGTCATCCACGACATTTGAAGAAGGTGGAAAGAGATATTGACAAGAATGGAAAAGAGGATTCCATAATCGATGAGGGTCAGGATGATTCACATGATAATAAAGTGCAGCTGAAAGAAGCGCCATTGAAATGGTTTGGTAAGGGATGGTTAGATTTCTTATCCAATTAAGGCCTTGCATGTATTTTGATGTTTCATGAATTTCTTTGCAAATTCAAAGTATGGTGCATGTTGCATGAAGAAAGATGTTGAAAGTGGAGTTATGTTGACACACTTAAATGCAACAAATATAGAAATTTGTACATGAGCTATTATTTGACTTGAGAGTCAGTTGTTTGAAGAAGCATGTTTTGTCGACTTGTGTTTGGTTGATGGTTTTGTACACCAATATGTAAGAGTACATGGAGATATTCACATGATGTGAATTTTTTTTCTTTTAAGGAGAAAAATGATATGTTAGCGAGCTATGTTTCTTGCATTATGTGTTTTTCAATTTGATGGTTTTGTTTGTGAAAAGATGTCACAAGATTTTGGGAAGGTCCACTCTTGAGCGAGAGCCTCATGATTACAACCTAATCATGAGAACCAAATGGGAGTGCATCCTTATTTTGAAAACAAACCTCTAGATAGGATTCTAAGATACCTAGGGGTCAAACCACTATTTTTAAATTTGAAATATCATGGTGTGTTGTTTCAATGCCTAAATCCACAACCCTAACATAAATTGGTTTATTCTTTTTTTGCAGGATTTAGTTGGTTATATTAAAATTCGGTTGAATTTAAAATTCTTGGCTTAGTGGCATGAACCAAACATATTGTGTATTAAATGAGGAATTTCGCTCTCCCAATCATTTATAAATCACCCATATCACCAAGAAAACATGTTTTAAAATAACATACTTTGGTATGGGAAAGACCTTAGGTCCTTTGACTGTGCTCATGTGGTGTGAAAAATTGAAATTGACAATGTAAAAAAGTGAAATTATGAATGAAACCATGAAAACGAAAAACCCAAAAGTGGTAAATGATTTAAATAGACCTAATTAATTATTTACCAACATAAATTCTTCAACTTTTAGCAACTAAATGATAAGTAAATAAATAAATAAATTTGTAATTATGGTTCGAAAGTTACATAATCTTAAGAAGCATTTTAAATTAATTATATCTCATAAAAATTATCCCTCCTAACTTAATAAATACTATCTCTTCCCATAAGGTTCATGACATCCCTTCCTTAGCACACAAGACATAAATACAATTAATATTTCAATATGTTAATTCCTATCGAAACAAATGAAAAGTTGTATAGATGGTTTCAAATATTATAAGAAGGTTTTTGATATGGTTGAGAGAATGTGGAAAATAGAATCCATAAAAAAAATATTTTTCAAAACGTATTACTTTCAAAGTATCAACAAGGAATGTACAAGGGTGTTCAATGAATTAACGCTAAATTTAAATTCCATGATGTATATCTTACTCATAATTTTAACAAATTATTAAATAATGATCTAGATTGGATAATCATATTATTTGTCATATATTTTGATGCTTATAGAGTGAAAAAACTGAAAGAATCAACTTGTAGGGTCATTTTAATGGTGGGTGGAGAATTGGGGTCTAAAACCTTTTGGAGTCATTTTGAGGTATTAAATGACATTTAGTAGGGTGTTTTATATCTAATTCACATTACTCTAGATCCCTACTATTAATTAGTAGTTTCAATTGAATTATTATTTTTCTATGAAGTTCCTTAATGAAGTTAAAAGTTAACTGTAAATTAATAGAGCTAACTTATAGTTAACATTAAATGAAATATGGGACTATTAACTATCAATTGAAACTAAACCATGGGGTGGATAGCATAAAACTTTCTATGTTAAGCTAAGTTAACTTCAACATAAACTACTATAGCTCCCAATCAAAAAACAGTCATACAAAAACAGAGAATATTTTGGTTGCCTCTAAGTTAATAACAAGAAAAATAGTTAACTTTACAGTAAATTACCTATATGTTTAATTTCAACTCTAATATCACTTTTCGTGGGTACTCTTTTCCTTGCAGGATTTTCCCTTAATGAGATTGGCATTACTTATTATCCAGTATTCTTCTGGTTATTTTCATACATTCATGGCCTACCAGCAGGTCAAGTCTAATGTCATATTTCTTTTCATACATCATGGATAGCCTCAATAGAGACCGTGCTACTAAAAAGCATCCGAGAGACTGAGGTGGTACTAAAGTCAACTAAAAAAACGCAAACCAAAGCATTAAATTGGACAAGTGATATTGCATAATATGATATTATGCCATATTGTCAAATCTATCCAATAATTTGAAATCTGCACTACGAAAGTCTGTCCCAATGCTATGCCACATAATTACAAGTTGAGCTGAAGAGTTGAAGGTTTCATACATTAGTTTAAAAAAATCATAGATTGAGGTTCAGGAGGAGAAGCAGTATAGTGAAGGGGAGCAGTAGTGTAGAGGGAATTCATGGAATGATAAAGATTAAACTCATCCTATGTTAAGATAGACCAGCATTACAGAGCTGGTAAAATTCAACTGACACCTAATGATGGTGTGTCCAAACAGAGAGGAATGCTTAAACTGATATCAAACTCCTTAAACTGATATCAAAATGATACTAATATGATGATTAATTGCTCGTTAAAAAAATTATGCATGAATACATTTAATGAAGAGTTTGAACCACTTGTGGTGTTGGAAAAAAATCTTGGGTCCAAAATCATTGATTTAGAAACTAACTCGATAATATATTGGCCAATTCAGAAAAAACAATGGAAACCCACAAACTCCAAACCAAAAATGATCCGAATTATACTAAACATGAAATGAAAGATAACAATAATAGAAAACAAATTGAGAGGTACAATGAAAAGCAATTTCTGTTAATGAAACAACCATTGCAAACCTACAATGACCAAAATGGTGGTAGCTATGTTTAAAAGAAATTTCTATTACACTCATTCACAAAAAATGCCATAACAAGAGGAGATGTTATAAATGGTATGTATTCCCCAACAAACAGACAAGGACTTAAATGTTGATATACTTCTAAATATAAAAATATATGAAAGTTAATATTTATAAAAATTTAAATAAATATGAAGGCATATTGAATGTTACAAATTGCAATGACATACACCATTTGCAGTAGACCATACCGCGCAGACAGGAGGAGCAACATACTTGGTATTGTAGTAGACCAACAATGCGGACGGGAGGAGCGAAAATGCATAAACAAATAGACCTGCAGTAGACCAACAACGCGGACGGGAGGAGCGAAAATGTGTAAAAAAATAGACCTGCAGTAGACCAACAGCGCGGACGGGAGGAGCGAAAATGAGCGAACAAACAGATCAGCAGTAGCAGTGACAAAAATACGCGTGAATAAAGAGACCGGTAGACAAATCAACTTCGTGGGCAATTTATTTATAGAAACTAGTTCGACCAAACTATTTTAAAAGTAAAAGTTCGGTCGAACTTTTGTTGGAAGTTCGGCTGAAATTTTGTTGCCGGTTTTCCCATCTCCTGAAAAAATTATGTTTGCCCACGCCGTCAGTGTGTCGTCAATCTAAACGGAATCACGAGTTCGGCCGACCGAACTATTGCCGAAAAATTTTTTGGGCCCCCGATTCTTACAAAAGTGTAACCCATATTCACATATCCGCCCTAATACATTAGTATTAATAAATTTATACATGGTATCGGAGCAGTATTGATCACTGGAGATTGTAATTGTGAATAATTGTTGAGTTCTGTGCTGGTGGAAAATTCGAATTTGCTGCAGAAATTTCTTGGTGCGACAGTTGAGTATTCATTGAAATGTCTTTCAATGGGTTGTGATTGGAGTATTCCCTTGAGGGTAGCTCAAATTACATAGCCTGGAAGGATAGGATGGAGGCAGTGCTTGAAGGAAATGGCCCAAAGGAGTTCATCGATAGCGATGTTCCTAATTCTGCTTCTAGCGATGCTGCAGGACTTGACACATGGAAAAAGAAGGTAACAAAGACAAGAAGAATTATGTTGGAAGGTGTGAAGGACCATATTGTGTCAAGCCTTCACAGGAAATCCACTCCATTTTCAATGTGGAAGGCTTTGACAGATCTTTTCCAAAGCAGCAGTGACCAAAGGAAATTGGCATTGAAATATAAGCTCAGAAAAATAAAAATGGAGAAGGGCGACAGTATTCAAAAATATCTCACGAATTTTCTCCATTGTAGGGATGAACTGGGATTTAGTGTGGGGATTATATTTGATGATGATGACTTGGTGAGCTTGCCTCTCCTTGGGCTTCTGAATATTTGGCATAGCTACGAAGTCTCTATCAATGGACGGGAGAAACTTTCGGGTTGGGAGCGACTTTGGTTAGATCTTGTGTAGGAGGAGATAAGGTGAAGTACTAGGGATGGCTCTTCATCGAAGAATGATGATGAAGATAATTACGCTTTGGTTTCCAAAGCAAGGAAAGGGAAGGGGAAGAAATCCCATCCAAAATCCGAGGCTAAAGACAAGATGCTAGATTTGTCTAAAATGAAGTGTTTTCACTGTCACGAACATGGACATCTCGCCACTAACTACCCACAGAAAAATAAGAAAAAGAAGCCTATTGGAGAAGAAACTGGAGAGGCCTTAGCCTCTCAATTTGAACTTGATTTATCTTTGATCACATGCTTGGTTTCAAGCTCAATGGGATTGATGTGGTATCTTGATAGTGGTGCATATTTCCAAAAGACGGGAGACAAGGAGTTGTTTAGTGACTTGGAGGAGAAGGATCTCCAAATGCATATAGAGATGGGCGACGATGGAAGATACAGTGCGACCATAATTGGAACCATTATCTTTGAGAGGGAGTCAAGTAAACCATTTCTGTTGAAATATGTTATGCATGTTCCAAGTCTGAAGAAGAACTTGCTCTCGGTTGCAATGTTGGAAGATAGAGGTTATGACATTCTTTTCAGCGAGGGAAAATATTTCCTACTACATAAAACAACGGGTCAAACCAAAAGGATAGGGATTCGAGTTAAGAATATCTACAAGCTGGAGGTAGATGGTTGGGCTGCAATGACAGGCAAAGCAAAAGAAGTGGTGAGCCGGGTTGAGGGAGAATTATGGCACAAGATATTGGTCCATCTTCATCATGGCACTTTGAAGATTTTGTAGCAGATTTATACTAGACTTCCCAAGGGTACTCTTGTGAAGTCAGATCAGTGCAAGGGATCTACTATGGGTAAGTTTGTGAAGACCACCTTTCATGAGAAGGAGAACCGTGCTTTGGTGATCCTGGAGATAATTCACATAGACGTGTGTGGACCTTTATTGGCTGCTTCAACAACAAAACACAAGTATTATGTTATATTTGTTGATGACTATTCTTGTAGATGTTGAATCTTCTTCATGTAGAATAAGAGCGAAACATTCTCAAATTTCTATGAGTTTAAAGAATTGGTGGAGAAAGAGTCGGGGAAGCAAGTGAAGGCTCTACGGAGCGATAATGGTGGTGAATATATCTCGAACGAATTCAAAGACTTCTATAGCAAAGAATGAATTCAAAGAGAACTCATAGAACCTCATAACCCACAACAGAATGGGGTTGTGGAGAGGAAGAACAGAACGATCGTGGGTGTTGCATGAGCTATGTTGCATGACCAGGGCCTATCGATGCACTTGTGGGCAGAAGCATGCCACACTGCGGTTTATGTGCAAAACCGTTGTCCTCATAGAGTACTTGGCATGAGTACACCTGAAGAAGATTTTACTGGTAAGAAGCCTAATATTTCTCATTTGATGATTTTTGTGTCATCTATTTACATTCATGTGACAAAGGATGCCAGGAAGAAGCTGGAGCCGACTGCAGAAGTTGGGATATTTGTGGGGTACACAGAAACACCCCATAATTATCTTGTGTATTTTCCAAACAGTCGAATGACAGTGGTGCGACGGGATATAAAATTAAATGAGGTGAAAGCCATGAATTTTTCACTTGAGAGGGAGCTACACTTGCATGTGGAGGAGGAACTTATTGCTCCCAAAGATGATCCCCTAGAAGTGGATCACCCACATGAGGAGATTCATGGAATGGAGGATTCCACTCATGCAGAACCAGACATCAGATCTGGCAGAAGGCGTACCACAGAAGCTGAGAGACTAAAGCTTGATGCAGCAGAGAATGTAGGAGTCCCTACATCATAGTGCAGACTGAGATAGTCACCTTACCGATTTACTGGATACATGGCTCTTCTAAGCAAGTGTGTCATGACAGATCCATATTCTTTTGAAGAAGCAACATAGGAGCCCCACATGGGTAGATGCCATGGTGGAGGAGTATGACTCCATTGTCAGAAACAACGCTTGGGAGATTGTTCGAAGGTCAATGGGTAAATTAGCGGTAGATTCGAAATGGATCTACAAGGTAAATAAAACTACTGATGGGAGCGTCGAGAAGTATAAGGCAAGATTTGTTGCCCGAGGCTTCTCACAGATCGAGGGGATTGATTATGAAGAAACCTTTGCACCTGTCACACGATATTCTTCCAATTAGACCATCCTTGATCTCTCAGTGCAAATCGGTTGGCACATTCATCAGATGGATGTGAAGACTGTGTTCCTTAATGGGATCATTGAGGAAGAGGTGTACATTGAGCAGCCTGAAGGATTTGAGATCTTCAACAGCGAGTCACATGTGTGCAGACTCAAAAGAGAATTGTATGGGCTGAAGCAAGAACCACATGCTTGTTACACAAGATCGACAGCAATTTCACTGGACTTGGCTTCACCAAGAGTGAGGCGAATGCAAACCTATAACAAATTGTGGTGGAGGGTAAGATTTTAATCATTTTTCTTTATGTTGATGATTTAATACTAACGTGTGATGAGCAGTTGATACACTCATGCAAGACAGATCTTGCAAAGGAGTTTGAGACGAAGGATTTGGGCCTCCTTCATTATTTCCTTGGATTGGAAATATGGTAGCGAGAAGGTGAACTATTTGTGTCTCAAGGCAAGTATGCTTGGGAGATACTTGGTAAGTTTCACATGGAGGACTACAAGCCCATGGATACTCCTCTTCCAGTAAATTGGAGGAAAGAGGATGCTACATCGACAGAGGTAGTGGATGCCATTGTTTATCGACATTTGGTGGTTTTTCTCATGTATTTAGTTAATACAAGACCAGACATATGCTATGCGGTGAAATAGCTTTCACAAGTAATGGTTAAGCCGACCAAGCTCTTTTGGAAGGCAGGCAAGCATGTCCTGAGGTATCTTAGGGGCACATTTGAGTATGGATTATGGCACAGATAGACAAATGAAGTGAAGTTGCATGGCTTCACAGATGCAGATTGGGCAGGCAGCCCAACGAACATGTTAGTCATCAATAATTTTTACCTGTTTAGATGACTAAATTCTTTGTCGAAGATTTCCAGAAACAAAATTTAAGAATCATGTGAGTTCTACAAATCTCCTCAAAGAGAATTTTTTTCATTATCTCACTTCCTTGTCAAAGCATGGCCAATCTATCACCTAGACAAGACCAAATCCTGAACTGATGTCCCACACTCTCACTATGTTTTCCACCTCTGCCTATAACACTATGTCTCTATTTTCCTAAGCCCTCTATTTTCATACCTTGTTTCGCCAAGTAAACCAAACTTTTCTCCTACTCACCAAATGCCTCAAGAAATGGTGATTTCAAAACTCCCTCTCTAAAATATCTTTGAATCAAAACAAGGCTTTCTAGTTGTCTAGGATGGTAGTGCATAATAGAGTGTCAAAAACCCTGTCTCCTCATCCAAACCCTGATTGAAGTTTTCAGTCAAAAAACCTATTCTAGGGACATTACCATAAGTCAAATAGGGTCACCTAGGCTATGTACTATCATGGTTATGAATGCACTATTTACACAAGTATTCAAAGGTGAAGTCAAGAGAACATAAGGATGAGGCTTGTCATTATCCAAAGAACATCAAAAGACCTCCAAAGGTATCCTCTTGATCAAGCAGTAAGCCTGCAAAGGAGAAATTTACCATGCTAAAGCATTTCTGCAGGAATTTTTTTATAAATGGTCAACATCAGAAACAAAGGCAAAGAAGGAGACCTAAAAGGCTCATAAAGGCATACACAGTTGGTAGAAAGGTATAGCAGGTTTAAGTTTACAAGGACTATCATGATCTCATAAGAGATTTTTATGAGGTGCTGCCCATCAAAAGGTCCATGCAGGTCCTGAAAGATAGTGGCACATAAGCAACATTGTACATCAATCAAAAAGATCATTAAAGGTTGTTTGGCCTCAAGCATGAAACTGGTAGAGGGATAGCTTCCCTTTGGACCAAAAATTTATCAGATTATCCATGAGATAAGGAAAAAGAGGAGGATCATCATAAGAGGACCATTCATAGCAAGAAGAAAACAACAGGTATGTGTTTAAGGGGAATCAAGGTTCATGACTATTTTGACCAAAAAATAGAGCAATGCTAAGGTTACCAAGGCAAAGAACCCTTAAACCCCTTCAAATGATCACTGAAGGCTTTTAGACATAAATAAGTGAGTTTGATAAGTGTCTCTTTGAGAACTTAGGAGACAACCCTATTTTCCTTTTTCTAAACATCCCTAAAGACTCAAAAGCTTGCGAGATAGACAAAAATGGTAAAAATAGTGACAAAGAAACATCCTTCATCACAGCAGATGGTTTCAAGGTCAAAGTAAAGAATGTTTCAAACACAGAATATTAGTCAAAAGGAGAAATGGAAAAAAAGTGATGAGTTTGTTGTTTATAATTGCTAAAGTCAAAAATAGGTTCTTTTTTCAAAAAGGGTTGAGAAGCATAGGCTTGGTGTCTTTAGGTAAGGTGTCAAATTAAAAGAGCCTTAAGAGTCCTCTAGCAATGAATAAAAGCAACTTTGTTAATCAAATATGCCACTTGCAACACCAAAACAATCAAAGACACAATGAGAAAAAGTAAATAAACATGAGCATTAAAAAAGTGGGTTTTGGCTTCAAATTTATTTTCAAAAGGGTTATAAAGGCCTTTTGGGTATTCCCCATGCACCATTTTCTATCTCCTAGCCAAAGGAATCCATTGAGAGAAGATTTCAAAAGTTTCTGAGCAAATCGGTGAAATTCTCCAGGCGTTATGCACCGAGGCCGGCGCTACGCACAGGAGAGGCAGCCGTAGTGTTATTTAACACTGCGTTGCATGCCTAGAGCCCGACGCTATGTACCTAGACCGTTGTTATGGATAGACACAACAGAGTGCCTACAAATTTTCTGTTATGCACCTACGCTACATTCCTGAAGCACAACTGGCCCATCTCCGCCCTGCTACGAACCTACGCTACACTCCTGAAGCCCGACTGGCCCATCTTCGGCCTACTACGCAACTGCGCTACTCTCCTGTGAGCCCGAATGGCTCGAGCTGACCTGGCACTATGCAATGGTACTACGCACAAGTGCTACGCACCGGTGTTATGCACAGATAGAGTTTGTCTAAAACTGCTAAAAGGAGACAAAATTTTAGTTTTTCACCTTCAAAGCTTCTACAAAAGTCAAGACACAAGGTTGGTGATTTGATTTCTTGCCTCCGAAGCTTTCATTTTCCTAATTAAATAAATAATTAAAGTCTTAATTAAACCAAACCCTAGGCTGCATAAAAATCAATTTTAAATATCTTGGTTAGGGTTTGCAAAGGAGAAAACTATTGTGTATGCCAGAGGAGACTAAGTGACAACAAGAAAGCTTCTAAAACATTAAGTGCACTCTTGAAAAGTTCCATCTTGGCCCCCATTTGCAAAATTCACCAATCACCTCACTCATTGTAGCCTTTTGACCCAAAGGCCTTATTATTGCCTAAATCTACCTCAGGCTGAAAGAGGGCAGAGTTCAGGGTAACATCAAACCACGCTCAGTCTGGTAGCTAGCCCTACGAGAATAGGAGAGGGCTCTCTCCGGGTCAATCTCAACAAAAATAATTGAAAGGGGGTTGAGATGACTTGAAATTAAAGCTACTTTTAGGCTAGGTATATAATTAAAGGAATTTGATTTTGATTTTGAGGGTTTTTGTTGGATCAAAGGGAAAGGCAGTTTTGGGTGCGGAGATTAGGCCTAGTTTTTGCAGAGTTCTGATTGGGGAAAGGAAGGAAATAGTTTTGATGCTTTATATTGAGTGAACGGATGGATCAGACCGGTGAGGAGCTGAAGAGGGCAAGAGGGTTTCAAGAGTCCTCCTCAAACAGATGAAAACATGAAAGATTAAACAAAACTCAAGGCAGAGCTAAGCAAGCTACTGAATTCCACCTTTAAACACTGATTTGTTTAATTTAAGATGCAAGAGAAGGGAAAATGATACACATAAACATAAGTGAAGTTACAGTTACATAGAGAAACACACCATCAAAACACAGAGCCACATGGATCCCAAAGAGTGCTGCAAACCCTGGTCTATTCCTTTGCCAAAAGTGCAGAGATGAAATGTACAATGAAGTGCCAAGCAATCCCAAGTGTCCAACCCTAAAAATGACTGAGAAAATACATCATATAGACAAGCCTAACCCATTCCCATGCCTCTAGGGGTTGATCTCATCATTCTAGGAGCTGTTTCAACCATATCTAAACTAGGAACTAGAAAATAGGCCATGAAACAACTTGCCTCTGTATGCTAGGAAACTGATCCATTCACTTACATTTCACCTTTTGGTGAATGAATCTTCTAGAATGAGAAAAAATGTGCCAAAATTACATCATGAACATGAAATTACATCAAGGTACATCAAAAATTACATGAAAAGGTGAAACTGGTCAAAACTAGGAAAAATTCTGAGCTGCTGAGTGAAAAATAGGCCAAAATTCTCTATGCACCGTGCCCAAAATCTCTATGCGTAGCACAAGTTTGGAGCTGATTTTGAGGCCCTTCCCAAATTCCAAATTGCGCTCATGATAGCTCGTTGGAAAGCCCTGCCTGTCAGCTCTATGCGCCGCATGCATGACCCAGTGCGCCGTGAGCAGTATGTGCGCCGCGCACATTTAAAAAAACACTGTGAATGGCGGCTCTATGCGCCGCAACTTTCCAATGTGCCACGACCTTCCTTCTGTGCGTCGTGACCCTAAATTCCTCCCACAGTCCGGCCTTGAACAAATGCTTTCGCTCCTCCAAACTTGACTTGGCTTCTCTCTTATATTTGGCATGAAAATGGACTGTAGAACAATGAAAATATCTTATATGCCCAATGAATTTGATTTTTATGTTTAGAAAACCCATTTTCTAATGTTTTATTTTGGCACTTTTCACTTTTTAATGTAAACTCTGTTTTTCTTGTTTCCTTTTATTTTTTGAGCAGAATGACGAAACTTTTTGTCAATTTTTTGCAGGGATGGCTGGCCTGGAGTTTGGCAAAGGCGACCAGGGCTGCGCCTGATGATCTTCACAACTGAGAAAACTTTTAAAACTTACATGGCATTTATTACAAAAGATAAAATTGACGATTTTTCTTCAAAACAGAGTTTTGAAGAAAAGTCAAGATCTCACATTATAACGATGAAATTTTTGAAATGAAAACTTATTTTGAACCTCCCCCATGTTCCTGCTAGCATTATTGGACACTTTGAAGACTAAATTTTTGAAACCCTAAACCTAATGAGACTGAAAAAGCCTAAAAAGACACTTTTCCCACCAAAAGACCAAACAGGGCTGTAAATGACTGTAAAATGAGTTTGATGGACTTTGATGAACAGACCTGAGCCAGCAGGTACAAGGCATAAGGGATATGAGTGAAAAGACCCTTCCGTCAGAAGATCGATGCTCCTAATGGAATGCAGATGACTGAAGTGAATGAGACACCTAAAATGAAATGCAACAAAAGAGATTTTGATCTTTGAGGGAGGGATGAAGAGGCCGACTCTAACATTGGCTCCAATGGGGATGGTAGCTCCTGGGAGGTGCCAAGAACTGCAGATTTTTGGGAGAGTAGGCAGTGCCTTCGTCCATTGGGCTATGGAATCAACACAAGTCTCTTGACTCGTTTATTGACTGAAAAATTAACTCAAACTAACTCAACTTTAAAACTAAAATGACTGAAAAAACTGACTCGACAAACTCAAACCAAAGCTGAAATCCATATTCAGAATTATAGCCTTCGCTTTTGGCCCCAAACTGAAGAAAAGATCACAACGCACACTTGCAATGAAACTGAAATAAATGGTATGTATAGTGACAATGTAAACAACAGAAAACATCTCAAAAATGATACCGCTTGAGCAGCCGACCGTTGACCGGCCCTCCTAGACAATCTTCCCCGTTCATCTCCTTCAGAAGAAAAGCATTCTGACCTCAATATGCAGCAATTTTAAAGGGTCCTTTCCAGATATTTTTGAACTTACCGTGCTTACCCTTTTCCTCATTTCTTGCATCCCATTTCAGCACCACTTCTTCCAATTGAAATTTTTCCGCCTTTTCTTTTCTGTCATAGATCTTCTTAATTCTCTCCTGCAGCTTAAATGTGTTTTGAAAAAATTCTTCCCTTGTCTGCTGCAAATGGATCATTTGATTTATTCTTCTCTGCATATGATCATCTTCATTGCCAGCTTCCTATAGAATTTTGACCACCAGAACTGCGAGAGAGGTAGGAAACACTGTATCAACTCCATAAAATAACTCAAAGGGGGACATACCAATGGATTTCTTCTGACTCACTCGATCTGCCCAAAGTACATTGACCAACTTATTATGCCAACTTTTCTTATTTATTTCCAGCAACTTTTTAATGATGTTGACCAAAGATTTGTTGGAAGACTTTGCCAATCCATTGCCTTGCGGATGATAAGCAGTTGAGTGTCCCAAGATGATATGATACTTGTCACAAAACTCAATCATCCTTTTTGATTTGAAAGCTGCTGCTTTATCAGTGATTAGCTTATTTGGCCAACCAAAACGAGACAAAATTTTATTCTCAAGGAAATAAATTATTACCGAATCCGTAGCTTGCCCGGTGGGAATTGCCTCAATCCATTTCGTGAAATAATCTGTCGCTGTTAGGATCCACCTATGCTGACCTGAAGAAGTGGAATGAATTTCACCAATGAAATACAAACCCCACTGCTGGAAAGGAGCACTTACTTCAATGGGCTTAAGCGGAAAAGGCTGCAATTTATGTCTCCCTTCAAAAATCAGACATTCGTGACAGCTTTTGACAGTCTTATACACATCAGCAAAAAGTGTCTGCCAATAGTATCCCGCTCTCAAAATCTTATTGGCCGTTGTTTTCCAAAAAAGGTGACTGCCACAATCTCCCTTGTGAAAATCCTCCATAACCCGCTTTGCTTCTTCTTCCACCAGACAGTTCAACAAAACACCACCGGGATCTTTCCAATAGAGTGAATTATTTAGAACAAAAAACTTAGCAGCCTTCAATTTCAGAGTTCTACTTTTGTTTCTAGCCATGCCGGGTGGTGGTGACAAATTTTTAAGCAGATATACGATATCTGAATACCAAGGAGAAATCACAAATATTTTTGATACCTAAACTGATGAAATTTCTTCATTTTCCTCGAACATAGTAGCAATAAGATTGATGTCCAAGGCATGTAAATTAGATTCAGCCATTAGCTTTGCCAACCCTTTTCCTTTGATAAGATTTGTGGGCTTGATCTCCACATCATAATCCAACAAGGCTGCAATCCATCTGACCCATCTCCCTTTTGGATCTATTTGCACTAAAAAATCCTTTACAGCAGCGTTAGGAACATAAGAAATAATATGAGAATGCAGAATATATACTCGGAAATATTTCAATGCTTTCACAAGAGCAAGAGCTTGCTTTTCAATGATGTTATATTTCAAGTCTAAATCTCTTATAGTATGGCTGAAGAAAGCAATTGGTTTCTCATGCCCATCTCTTTTCTGCATTAATACCGCTGCCATAGTATGCTCTGAAGAAAATGAAAACAAAATAAAATCCTGAGTGTAATCTGGGCTGATCAAAACGAGAGCTGAAGAAAGAACCAATTTTACTAGATTGAATGAATTTACCACCTCCTCTGACCACTTTACTGCATTATCTTTCTTAAGCATGTCTGTAATCTCTCTTAAATGTTTAGCAAGGTTAGGCACAAAGCGGCGTAAAAAATTCATCTTACCATTAAAAGACTGAATCTCCTTCTTGTTCCAGGGAAGATCAATTTTTTGAATTGCTTCAACTCGTGTTGGATCAATACGGATACCATCTTTTGAGATAATATGACCAAGAAGTTTTCCCTCATCCATGGAAAACAAACTCTTCTTTGGATTGAGTGACACACCATACTTTCTGCATCGCTGAAAAACAATTTTCAGATGGTAAAGGTGTTCATCAGGATTGGAAAAGATTGTCAAATCATCAAGATACACAACAAGGGAACATCCTTATCATTCGCAAATGCCATGTCCATTGCACGCTGAAATGTCGCACCAGCATTCTTCAAACTGAAAGGCATTTTAGCATAATGGAAAGTTCCCCACGGAGTGGTCAACGTTGTTTTGTCTTTATCATCCTTATGGACCAGAATTTGGTTATACCTGGAATAACCATAGAGTAGTGACATATGCGATTATCCAACTACTCGCTGTAATATGTGATCCATTTTGGGCAATGGATAATTGTATTTCAAAGAAACCTTGTTCAAATTCCTAAAATCAATGCACAAACGAATCTCACTTGTCTTCTTGCGAACGAGCACCAAATTGGAAATCCAATCTGAAAATCTGATAGGAACAATGATACCAGCCTTGTATAATCGATTCACCTCTTTCTCAATCGAGGGCAGCAACTTCGGATTTATCCTTCTCAACTTCTGCCAGATGGGCTTTTGATTTGGTTTGATAGGAATGGTGTGCTAAATTATATTTGTATCATACATCTTCAAATCTGAATAGTCCCAAGCAAATACATCAGCAAAAGTAGAAAACAAACTAACATATTTTGCTTTTACCTCTGGTGGCAATGCCTTGGACAACTTCACCATCTTTGGATTCTCAGCAGATCCAATGTTCATGTCTTCAACTCCCTTTTCGGTTGGCCGCAAGGTTGGTTTTCTAGCTACGTCATCTTGATCAAAAATTTCTTCTAAAGGTATCAAACCCTTAGGAATGACATTATCTTTCAGTTGTAATACTTCCATCTGATTTATTTGCACATCAACCTCACCATCATTAGGCTCCATGTTAATTGAAGTCTCTTTGAATTTGCCTTTGTTTTGCAGAAATTCATCAATCTCATCATCATCTTGGAATACTTGCCAATGCCTTTGGTTGTCTGGGACAGTTGGATGATGTTTAACATGGATTTCAAACTTGTTACTTGAGTTCATTGGGATCTTCAAATTACTTGCTTCCTTAGAAATAGCATCTGCAATACCATTCTGAATACGAGGGATACAAGTCAAAGTATAGTCTGAAAACAACTTCAAGATATCAAGAACAGAATTTCGATAAGCCCGCATTCGAGGATGCTTAGCTTGAAACTCACCCTTCACTTGCTTAATTACCAAATCAGAGTCGCCATAGACTGAAATTCCCTTAGCATTCAACTTTCTAAGTATTTTTAGACCAGCAATCAAAGCTTCATATTCTTCTTCATTATTCGAACAATCAAATGCTAATTTGTAAGAACAAACCCTCACATTACTTGGTACTTTATTTGGAGCGGAAAATGGACTATGTACCCAAATACCAATTCCAGCACCATCACTCCTGACTACACCATCGAAATCCATAGTCCATAAACCATCTTCATCTTCTTCCAAGTGCTGAAATTGTGTTTGCTCTGTTATTTCTGCTTGTTGTCCATCAACTTTCTGTTGTTGTTGGGCGGCTGATTACTTCGCGAAACTCTCAAGTTCTTGCCTTTCTTTCATCAAAACTTCTCTAAAATTTTCTGTGATCTCCGGAATGTCCTCTGCTTCAACTAACTGACTATCTACATCATTGAAACTATCTGAATACAAAACAAAAGACTCTAAATCTATATGTACATAATTAATCGGATGATTTACCAATTTCTCCTTACTGGTGATCATATACTTCATCTTTTGTTCCCGATATAATCTTCTCATCTGACCAAACATAGGAATGGTAGCATAGGAGAAATCGAGCTGTAATTTTCCCTTCAGATTTTCTCCCCAAGATCTGGAAAGAAGCATGCCAAATCTAGGAGGAATGTCCGCCACAACCACATCCATCAAAACATTCTTCGTAGGAATCTGATCTAAACTAACCACCAAATATTTGATGAGCCTGATGCATCTTACTCTACTGGAATCAAAAGAATAAAGATCATGATATTTCCTAATGATGTCTAGCCCCAATTTCTCCATGATTTCCCTCGGCATGAGATTATGGGAAGCTCCAGAATCAAACATGGCATTATGCAACACAAAATCATGCAATCTGAGACTGATATAAAAGGGAGGCACATCGGTATCGGGAGACTCACCATCCAATGCTGGTCCAAAGATCAAATCGGGTTGATCATCTTCCACATTCACCATATCAGACATTGGATAGAAATTCAAAATTTTAGAGACTTGACCCTTGTAGCTGCTATTTCTCATTAACTCAGTCAAAGGAATGGAAACTTTTAACTTAGAAATCTCACTCTCTAAGTTAAAAGCTGAATTTTTTTCTACATCTTTGACTGGAGCATCCTTCTTTTCAAATTTCTCCTTTGATACAATTGGCTGATTAGACCTTTCATTTACTGATGGAGACTTGATAGTAGTAGGATCAACTACATCCTTTCCCTTATTCTGTGCAATGGGTGCATCATTCTTTGGTGCTGAAACTTCCTTTCTTTTTTGGATTGGGTTGATAGGCACATCTCTGTTTCTAAGTGAAATTTGTCACTGCTAGGCGGACAAAGCATTCATATAACCTCTTTGATACTCATCCGACTATTCTTCAGGAGTTGCATCATTTGCCAATATAAAATCCTCATCCTTTTGTTTAGCTGAGTTTTCTGCATACTCATCATCGTCGGTGATAAAGGTCGGCATATCATCAGGTGTAAAAAAAGTGATTTTCTTCTTCGATTACATTTTCTTCATCATCTGATTTCGGGCCAACAAAATTCTGCTATAAATGATTTTTTACCTCCTGTTGTGCCGACAGTTCTTGTGCTTGCTGCTCTCGTTGTTTGATCCGGAATTGTGGTTGCTGCTGTCCATGGAAATTTGGATTTCTGATCTGCGGTTCAAGCTTATCAAGTCTCAGTCTTTCAATCATATTTTCCACCTTGCGAAGTACTTGATATGACGTAGAAGCTTCTTCCTTTATTGTGACATTATTTTCTGCTCTCAATCTAGCTCTCTTGTCATTCAGATTATCTTCAACACTCACTGCAATTTTCTGCATCTCCTCCAAAGTGGGAAGATCTCTTTCTCGTAATGAATAGGCCATGTCCGGATCAAAACCATCCGGAAATTTTAACAAAGCTGAATTCCTAGATGGCCTTAAATCATCAGGAATTGCATTATAAACCGCATTGAATTTGATACAATAGTCTTGGACTGACTCACCTATGTTGCGCTTGATCTTGGTATATTCAGAAGTGATCTGAAGAGGATCTTTCTTTACTTCCCACCGATCTAAAAATTGTCTCTGCAACTCCGCCAATGTAGCAATACTTCTAGGCTGTAAATCTCTGAACCATTTTATTACTTCACCTCCAAAAGTTTGCACAAAAAATCTCATGGTCACATTTTCTTCATCAATTTCATGAAGATCAAAGAAGTCTGCCATTCTATCAATATGTTGCTGAGCAGGAACAGTTTGAGGAGTGCCATCAAACAATGGTATTTTACTTTGATAATCAGCGGGCATAGCATCCAATTTTGGAGGCAAGACAAGGGGTGCGAATCTAACATCCATTGCTCTTGGTGGATTTATAATCTGCCTTAGAGAAATAGGTGGAGTAGGAGCAGTAGATGTATGAGGTGTATGTGGTGTGGATGGAGGTGATACTACTGTAGATTGTTGATCAAAAGTGGATGGTTGCACGGGGATGGTAGGAATGAAAGGTGGCTGGGTATGAACTTGTGAATCAGAAGTAACTACTGATGGCCCAAGAGTTTGAGATGCAGACTCTATAAACTCAGGAATGTTTGTTGCCACAATGGAGTTTTGAATATTCAAAATGTAACTGTCGATGGATCTATTAGCCTATTCAATTTCAAGATACTTGATAAACTTGGGATTTATGACAGTAGAACCAATTTCACTTTCAGACTTAGTTTCAAACAATGACAACTCAAATTGCTCGTCAAATTAAATATCTTCAAGGTATTCAAACACAACGGGACATGAATGAGATTTGAAAAGGGGAATCACGGGACTTTATCGACGAAGGATTCTTGAAATCAGATTGGGATTCTCATACACTGGAGGTGGATCGAGATCCGGATTTGCTCTAGTATGTCTTCTCGAAGCCAGTGTGTTGGATTAATTTCAAAATCAAAGGGACAAAACCAACTTGTTCAGCCTATCGAATTCTAGACTCATCACCCAAAAGTCCAGAATGATCTGATGTACTGGGGAAATTCACAAGTCAAGTGTCACATTCACAAGCTAGACCGGAGATTGACTGAAGCAGCGTTTATCTATTTTCGCTGATGCAAAGCAAGAGAGTTTCGAAGGCTACCTGGCATAAATTTAGGCTCCGTCTGTAGCTTATAAAACAAATAACACCAACAAGAAAACCATTTTCTTCCCCACTATGGTCGCCACTATGTTATTTCCTAAATCTACCTCAGGTTGAAAGAAGGCAGAGTTCAGGGTAACATAAAACCACGCTCAGTTTGGTAGCTAGCCCTACCAGAACAGGATAGGGCTCTCTCTGGGTCAATCTCAACAAAAATAATTGAAAGGGGTTTGAGATGACTTGAAATTAAATCTAATTTTAGGCTAGGTATATAAGTAAAGGAATTTGATTTTGATTTTGAGGGTTTTTGTTGGATCAAAGGGAAAGGCAGTTTTGGGTGCGGGGATTAGGCCTAGTTTTTGCAGAGTTCTAATTGGGGAAAGGAAGGAAATAGTTTTTATGCTTTAGATTGAGCGAACGGATGGATTAGACCAGTGAGGAGCTGAAGAGGGAAAGAGGGTTTCAAGAGTCCTCCTCAAACAGATGAAAACATGAAAGATTAAACAAAACTGAAGGCAGAGAAAAGCAAGCTACTGAATTCCACCTTTAAACACTGATTTGTTTAATTTAAGAAGAAAGAGAAGGGAAAATGATACACATAAACATCATTGAACTTAAAGTTACATAGAGAAACACACCATCAAAACATAGAGCCACATGGATCCCAAAGAGTGCTGCAAACCTTGGTCTATTCCTTTGCCAAAAGTGCAGAGATGAAATGTACAATGAAGTGCCAAGAAATCCCAAGTGTCCAACCCTGAAAATGAATGAGAAAATACATCATATAGACAAGCCTAACCCATTCCCATGCCTCTAGGGGTCGATCTCATCATTCTAGGAGCTGTTTCAACCATATCTAAACTAGGAACTAGAAAATAGGCCATGAAACAACTTGCCTCTATATGCTAGGAAATTGATCCATTCACTTACATTTCACCTTTTGGTGAATGAATCTTCTAGAATGAGTAACAATGTGCCAAAATTGCATCATGAACATGAAATTACATCTAGGTACATCAAAAATTACACGAAAAAGTGAAATTGGTCAAAACTAGGCGAAATTCTGAGCTGCTTAGTGAAAAATAGGCCAAAATTCTCTATGCGTCGTGCCCAAAATCTCTATGCGTAGCACAAGTTTGGAGTTGATTTTGAGGCCCTTCCTAAAGTCCAAATTGTGCTCATGATAGCTCGTTGGAAAGCCCTGCCTGTCGGCTCAGTGCGCCGCGCGCACGACCCAGTGCACCGCACACGTTTAAAAAAACACTGTGAATGGTGGCTCTATGCGCCGTGACTTTCCAATGTGCCACGACCTTCCTTCTGTGCGCTGCGACCCTAAATTCCTCCCACAGTCCGGCCTTTAACAAATGCTTTCGCTCCTCCAAACTTGACTTAGCTTCTTTCTTATCTTTGGCATGCAAATGGACTGTAGAACAATGAAAATATCTTATATGCCCAATGACTTTGATTTTTCTGTTTAGAAAACCCATTTTCTAATGTTTGATTTTGGCACTTTTCACTTTTTAATGTAAACTCTGTTTTTCTTGTTTCCTTTGATTTTTTGAGCTGAATGACGAAACTTTTTGTCAATTTTTTGCAGGGATGGCTGGCCTGGAGTTTGGCAAAGGCGACCAGGGCTGCGTTTGATGATATTCACAACTAAGAAAAATTTTAAAACTTACATGGCATTTATTACAAAAGATAAAATTGACGATTTTTCTTCAAAACAGAGTTTTTAAGAAAAGTTAAGATCTTACATTATAACGATGAAATTTTTGAAATGAAAACTTATTTTGAACCTCCTCCATGTGCTTGTTGGCATTATTGGACACTTTGAAGACTAAATTTGTGAAACTCTAAACCTAATGAGACTGAAAAACCCTAAAAAGACACTTTGCCCACAAAAATATCAAACAAGGCTGTAAATGACTGTAAAATGATTTTGATGGAATTTGATGAACAGACCTAAGCCAGCAGGTACAAGGCATAAGGGATATGAGTGAAAATACCTTTCCGTAAGAATATCGATGCTCCTAATGGAATGCAGATGACTGAAGTGAATGATACACCTAAAATGAAATGCAACAAAAGAGATTTTTATCTCTGACGGAGGGATGAAGAGACCGACTCTAACAGGCCCTCAAACATTTTTCAAAAAGCCTTCTGTGCTAAAGAACCAACCACCATGTCCAAAGTAGAGATTCACACCATTATTGATTAAAGTCAAAGACCTACCGAGCCTCAACACAAGGGAGGAAGGGCCAATAGGTTTGAGCCCTTATACACCATTCAAATTACCTCCTTTCCCATGATCCTTTCATACTTTCGGGATGTTGGGTGTTATCAGTTTTGTGAAAAGGTCAAGCAAGTCAAAAGCCACTCCAACTTGACTATATTGTTCATCATTGGCTTACAAAATCACCAGGTTAACCTAGCTGGAGTGAAATTTGAGCTCTCATCTGAATCCATGTCCAAAGCCACAAGTATACCATACATTTGTGAGATATGGTTTAAACAAAAGAATTTGGAGTTGAGCTATTATGAGCCCTACCTAAAACCAAGCTGTCAACAAGGCTACAAGGCTATTTTTCCTTTTTCCCACTTTCTAGAGAGGTATGCCTTGTTGATGAAGAAAATTATCAGATATTTCGCTTGTAAGGGGAGATACTCCAATATTTACCGATATCATATAAGGTTACTAATGCACTTCACCAAAGTCAAAATAATGAACCTACCATACTACCTTTTCCATAGCAATGACAAGATGGCCTCACTTGTCAAGAAAAGAAGCTATGACCACCAAATTTCGAGCCTTTTCCACCAATCCTTGATCAAAATTATTGTCTTACATCAACTGGAGTAGCAAGGAATCCCTTGGGAAGTCTTCATCTCACATGATGTGTTTACAAACCCCCAAGCATTCATTCAGCATAATTTACCTTCCACTTCACAACCACCTACCTCCACTCCTCCATCACCTCTTCCTATAACTTCTCCACAAAAAA
The DNA here is from genome assembly GCA_034641835.2 of Pinus albicaulis. NCBI lineage: Eukaryota > Viridiplantae > Streptophyta > Pinopsida > Pinales > Pinaceae > Pinus > Pinus albicaulis. Next base: position 360,665,454 of record CM076577.1, read on the forward strand.
ATTCACCTCCTATATCTTCTCCTAATGTGCCAAGTGAAGAAGCTAATAGTGGCTCTAATGAAGAGCAAACAGGTGACAATGAGGTAGAAAATGAGATAGATGAAGAAAACCAAGAAGAGGACAGTGAGGTAGAAGTTGAGGAAGATGAAGAAAACCAATAAGAGGACAGTGAGGTAGAAGCTGAGGAAGATGAATAAGACAAGGAAGAGGACAGTAGTGAGCAGGAAAGTGATAATAGCCACAACAAACAACAAAATGATTAAAGCAAAAATCAAGAGAAAAATGCAAGTGAAGCAAAGGTTGAAAAAATTGAGGCAAATGCAGAGCTTGATAAATATGATGAAAGTGGTGAAAATAATGAAGATAATGGGATAGAAACAGAGTGTGAAGGAGAGGAAAAACAAAGTGATGATGACTAGGAAGAGGTAGCCTCTCAAGAAGGAAAAAATGAGCAAGAAAATAAAGTTAAAATCAGTGAGCCTCATGATGAGAAAAAAGGGCCAAAACAGTGGGTCTTATGATGAAGAAGATGACAAGGCTTGTGGCACCTCCAAAGGTAGAGACTCCATCATAAAACCTCTCACATGCACCTATCACAGAGGTAGAAGAGATGTGTTTACTGCCTCAAAAAGGTAAGGGGCCATCTCTCCTCCAGCAATCAAGCACCAAGACAAAGGAAAGGGAAAGGTGGACAAAGGTGAGCGGAAGGTACAGGTAAGAAGGAGCAAAAGGATCAAGAATATTTCTCAAGGATCTCAATTCATTGATCTAGACAGTGACAATGAAGACCAAGAGATGAAAACTAGGTTGCTCCTCTTGGAAAAAGATGCATAGCTTCAAGAGTGGGAAAGGGAATTTAACATGGCTCAAAGGGTCATCTAATATTAAAAAGAGGAACATAATCATTTCAAGGAGGTTAAGAGGGGCCTTTCCCTACAAAAGAAAATGTCCAAACATTATGCAAGGAAAAGCATGATTGCTAGTGCCAAGCTAAAGAAGGTCCTCATTGAACTAGAAGACCTAAAAAGAACCAAGGTGCATGATAGCCTTGGAGTCTTGGCTGAGGCTTCTCAACAGGTATCCAAAACCTCTTTAGGGGTCTACCCACCAATTTTGAGGCAATTTGGACAACTTTTTGTTTTTTCCAAATTTTGACCCCTAGGAGCGCAGCACCCTATGCGCTACACAAAAATTTGGTGCATATTCAGCTCTCAAAGTTTACATTTTTGGATTTTTCACGTCACCAACAGTCTACTCACCAATTTTCAGATCATTTGGAGCAGTTTGACCCCCTCAAAAGGTCAAAAAACATTAAACATTTGACATTTATGCCTCCTTTTCAAACCAGGTGTTACGCACAGAGAAGTGCTAGGAGACATTATTTTTGAGTAGGTAAATGGAATCCACTTAGCACAACTCAAACATTTTTTGAAATTATACTCATTAGGATTTCCAACGAGCCATCACGGAGCCAAATCCGGTGTTGGGAAGACCTCCAAAACATTGCTGCAAGAAGGCCTATTTTGGCACTACGCACCTGGAAATTTTTCACTGTTTAACATAGTGCGCTACAATCCTATGGCTGAGTGGGAAAAATGTGCATTTGGAAGGTTTTATTAGGCATTTCAGGCCTAAAAGCCAATTTTATTTCCATCTATAGTCAGAAAATATATTTATTTAGATATTTTTGTTCCTTGGGCTTTGCAAAGCCTCAAGGACAAGTTAGGATATTTCTCTTTGGCCAATAGGCTTCTAGATGCTCTAGTAGGCTCTCCTCTCCTCATTTGTTATATAATACATTAGGATTCATTGTAAATATTTTGAACTTGATGTGTTTAACAGAAATACATGGTTTTATGAGCTTGGACAAGATATTGGTTTTATGAAGTGAATGAATGGGTTGTGTGGCTTGATGTTTGAGAAGCTTGCTTGCAGGATTCCATATCTTGGTGAATGGTGATGTTTTCTTAACTTGTTACTATTTTATTGTTCTCATTTTGTTTGAGTCTTCTTGGTTGCTATAGATCAGAAAAATATAGGTTGTGATATGCTCATGGAAGAACCTCAAACCTCATGTTTTCTATAGTTTTGATGTTTTCTTCTTTTAGTCATATTAAGGAATCCTTGACGGCTCCTTAGGCCCACTAAAACTTTTTTTTGTTTCATGAACGGTTAGTATTTTAGCTTATAAATATGATTCATGGTATGCCCTGCTTATTTAAAATTTTCAAAACCCTATTGTGAAGCTTTTATATGGAATATTGATTGATTAGGTTAAGAAAAAGAGGTCTCATTTCAATCTTGCCCTTTGCCCATGCTTACAAACTTGTTTTAGAGTTCTTGATAGTTTGATATATGTTGTTTAGGAGTTCCCTCTCCATATATTGAGTTGTTTGTTATCTTATGTGTTTTTTGAAAAAGCTGAAGGTGAATTTCTAAAGTTAGGAGTTCTAATGCTTCTATGTATCACCAGAATGTTCATCTTACATTTTTATTAGTTTGAGTATTGTTCGTAGAGATTAATGGTTTTCCCTACCTCATGAGTTATTGATTTCATACTATATATGTTTAAGACCTCTTAGTTTTTCCAAAACTTAATGTTCATTACACCCTATACATCACCCAAAGGATCCATTAACCTTGCTAAATCGGCCCTGCAATACACTCTGCTTCATCATTTAGACACCCTTGACTTCATCTGACCCCATATCCCTATTGATTTGATAATCTCCCATTCCATCTATCCTACTTAGTCAGCTTACCCCAACCCAAAACAAACAAAAAATTACACTTAACAACTAGCCTAAAATCAATCATCCGAAGAGAACAAGTTCACATCCTTCTTATAATAGAGAAATCCCTCTCTGAGTCCAGGAATACTAGGTCCTAGGACTCCAAAGACTTGTTTGATGTTACCCTGTCATTTGGTTTAGCCAATCTGCCAAATCACGGGACTCTAACAAGACAGAAAGAGCACATCAGGAGGGGTTTTCAGTATCGGATCTACAACAGTTTCTTGGTATAGAAAGAAAAAAATATCCATGGCACTTAGTTCAGTGGAAGCAAAATACATGCTAGAAATTCAAGTTGCATGTGAGGCTATCTGAATGAGGAAGATCCCGGTTAGTTTTTTCGGTTCACATTTAGATCCTACAATGATACATTGTGATAACTATAGTTGCATTAAACTCTTGATTAATCCTATGTTTCATGATAGATCTAAACATATTGATATCCAGTATCATCATATCAGAGATTGTGTGCAGCGGAAGATCTTGTTTCTTCAGTACATTCCTACAGAAGATCAGGATGCAGACATTCTGATGAAGGTGCTCAGAAGGAGAAAATTTGAATACCATAGAGGTAGGATCGGGGTGAAGGATAATCCCTATCTTGTTGAGAGTGAGTGTTGAGATTCAACAAGATGATGAGCTTAGTGAAAAGTAAGCACCTTCACTAAGTGGGGACTGCAGGCTATTTTTAGGTGTATGTCTATTTTTATACATGGTGAGCATATTCTATAAGTTGCAGGATGCTATTTGTATATGGTTGGTCAAATGTGGAAAATAGGTGAAATTCTGTTTTTAGAATATTGGGCAAAGTCTATTTATAGATCTTTGATCTAAAAATAGATGCATGTTGATTATTATCAGCTCTTAATAATAATCCAACAATAAACATCAACTTATTCTCTTGGAGCACTTTATTTCAGTGAACATGTTTGGAAAATCAGTGGGCTGAAGGAATTACACAATTCCTAGGGTTATTGGTGGCTCATGCATGAAGGATTCAGTTATAACTGAGGTGGAAAAATTATGACAAAGTTAGAAGAGCAGTTTATGGAGTTGTTATTTAGTTTAACTCAGTTAAGTGAGTTAAACTCAGTTGAGCTAGTTGTATCTATTCTAACTGAAAGATACACTAGTAAGAGTTAAGTGAATTAATTAGTTAATTAATTCACAACTAATAAATCACTAACAACTGAACAGAAACAACAATTAACTACAGTGCATGTTAGTTCCAGTGGAGACCTAGTGGAGAGATAGGTGAAAGGGTGAGATGGATTATCCGTTGTGACTAGAGTGATGCATTAAATGTATCTGACACACATTGGAGTTGCCAATGAGGATGGCGCAGTCAAGGAAAGGCCAATTCGAATTCATTCAGGGGTCTTCTTCAACAGGGATTGCGAAGTGGAGGCAGGCTGTCAGGAAGCAAGAAATTGGTGCATGGAGATGCAAATTTCTACATGACAGTGTGTAATGATTGTTGATTGTACTGAGAGCTTGATGTACTAATCTTTGTATGAGATTATTACATGATTCCATTGATATACATAATATATGATAGTTGGGGTTTTTAGCTTTAAGCTTTCCTAGTTAAAAAATTGTGTTATGTGCGATTGAATTTATTCACATGTGTTTGCAATTGAGTTTTAAATTTCCACAAGTTTAACAGTGGAAGGATTCTATATTTTTCAAGAAGATAAATATTGTGAGATTAGGAGAGTCTGGTAATACATCAATATTAATAAATTTCTACACTCCTTATTCACCAAAATCCCTGTACTGAAGATATTAATCATATGTCTAGTTTGGTTGACCCTAAGAGCCTCAATCTTATGGAAATTTTCTTCTCATCAACCTTCTTGACCTTCAAAGTCATATTCTATGGGAAAATATGAGGTAATGATATGGGTTCCTCTCTCTCCCTTGTGGCATTGAATACTTACATGGAAAATTTTGAGATTGAAGCTTTGAATATCTTTGATTTAAAACCATAATGTTAGTTTCATTTTTTGGACAACACCTTTATAATATGGCCCCATGATTCTCCCTCCTTAGAATCCTTCCCAATCCATCTCAATAACATTTCCCCCTGTTGGCCGGATAAATAATTCTTGCGGACAAGACCGATCTCCCTAGTGTCAGAAGACAATCTAGCAACAAACGAACAACTAAGTTTGTCTTTCTCTAGATATATTCGTTTTACAAATAAATGCTATGAAGGTGTCGATTCTACCTTAGATCCAAATGCTTATTTGCGGTCGTAGTGCTTACATCGTATCAATAATCCTTCGTCGCAACAAGAGCTCTTTTGTCACAAGAAAGTATCATCTTTCATCGATCTGCAATCACAAACAAGAAAATATCAATAGCACCTGTATAACAAATAATTATAAAACATATCCATCATAGTGATCAAGGAATCTATGAAATAAATGATCAAATGATAGCTTATTGAAATAAACAATCGAACGACAATTTATTGAGAAAAACAGAACTTGATTGTATTAATCTTAAAATATACAGAAGAACCTTACAACCTTATCCTTGATGTTCTAAAGGCCTTCCCGGGGTCCGAAGCAGGAGTCTCCTCTACTTTGACAAGTCTTGCACTCTTCCTCCAGAAGCACAAAGAGGTATGTGATCTTTCCTCTCAAAAGCACTTCAGCTCAATCACACATAAAGTTTTAACTCCAATTCTCAATCTCCAAAATCTCAATCTCCAAAAAATTCACCCAAAAATCTTAACTTAAAAATCTTAACCCTTTGAGGCTACCCAATGCCTCCTTTTATAGAGAAGATGAGGAGGTTAGGATTCCACCTTTAAAGGGATAGAATCCTCCTTCAAAGGGATAGGCTCCTCATATCAAGGGATTAGTTCCTTAAGGTGTGGGATACATGCACCTTACTAAAGCGTACTCATCCCAAAAATGTCTCATCTAGAACCTTCTAGAATTGACCATTCAACACGGTTGTTGCTTTTTTGACTTTACAGGGGTACCGCAGGCATTACACTGGAAAAATGCATTCTAGAACGCAGTTTCTCTTCACACTACCTACGTACCCTAGCTAAAAACGCAAGAAAGTCTCATGTTACCTGCGTACCCTGAGTTTCAGAGATTTTTAGGGTTCTTTCTTCCAGTTCTGAGGCTTGGAATGAGGAACAAAGGTTGTAAGACTTACAAAGGAGGCATGTATGAGAGTTTAATGAGCTCATACAGTCAGCAGAATGGTGACAATTTTTAATAGCGTAGCGTGCCCCTAAATTGCGAAATTGTGCCTGATGAGGTAAAGTCATTTCTGAAAAGAGTGGAAATTACTGTCATTTCAAGGATCATCCTGTGGACACGGTGGTACAATAAAACATTCAATGCAAAATATATATATATGTAATCATATCATGTTGAGTAGGCTACCATACTCGAATAAAAACTAACTAAAATAAAACTGTTATGATACGGGGAATGATTTTGGGTATCATCGGTATAAGACTTATGACAGCATGGGTATAACCATGCGTTTATAAAATAGTCCTTGTATAATTTGATAATAAAATTCTCGCAGCGTGGATGGTAGAAGCAGATCAGTGCCAGTTCCTTCTCCTTTATTATGATTCTATCCATGTGAACAAATAATGTTTAAGTCGAACATGGTAAAACCATAATTACCGATCAATAATGCAAAAATTTGTTAACAGATGTGAGTAACCACCAGTAATGTCAATGGCCCTCAAAGTACTCAGTACAATCCATTAAATGTGAATGAATGAGCTGAAGTCGAACATGTCATGGAATCATTCGATCGAAGGTCAATGATGCAACCTGTTGTCGAAGGTGAGAAACCTGCCATTGAGGCATGTAGATTTCAAGGTACTGACGATTTCTAGATCAAATTCCTAGATAATGAGCTGTCGTCGATAGAAAGTGATCTGTCATAGGCAAGGCCACAATATGAAATCATGGATCAATTTTTGAAGAAATATATTGGCAAGGACTGACTCAGGGATGGTCAAAATTGAAGACAAATATTTTGCAGATGAATGGTTTGTTTGAACTGTCTTCTTGAACACATAATGACACTACAAATGGCTTGGTGACAATTGACCCAAAGCTAATACCCAGAAACTAGCTGAAGACTTTCAATATGGTTTGATTAACTGTTAGGCAAGAGATTCTAGCCAATTGGACAAAAGTGTATGTTCAACGTAACTCTTGGTTTCCGAAAAATCATATCAAAGTGTAACAAACGGATTTCGTTTTTCTCTCTTTTCCCACACCATTTCTGGCAAGTACCTCTTTATTTTTGACAAGCTTGAGGAGGATAACATTTGCTTGTTTATAAGCTCATCCTTCGGATGAGTCCAACTTAGTTTAAGATTGAAACCCTAAGAAGGAGTGGTTCGTTCATGTTTAAAATTGAACGAGGGTTCTTTCTTGCTAAATTTTAACGAGTCCAGTATAGGAGAATCTCAGTGTTTTTCATTTTTAGGGAGTCAGAAGAAAAAACTTAAGAAAACTCCATGGGTATTCTTTTTCGTAAATTTAGTCTCTCAAACCCGAAAAAGGATAAAATATCTGGGGAAGACTCATTACGGCCTTATTAGTGTATGCTTACATTTTTACACGTAAATGATCATTGGTCAGCAAAAGGGAATGGGCTTATCTTGGAAGGGATGATCATTCATTTACTTTAACGAGTTCGAATAATCAAGTGCTCAGAAATCTTTTCATGTTTAGAGAGTCTGAAAAGGGCTTAAAAGAGAACTCAAAGGTTTCGCTTTTTCGTAATTTTCAAGAGTCCGAAAAAGTGATAAAAGTATACTCAGTAGTTTCGCTTTTTCTGTAAATTTTAACGAGTTCGAAAAAGGGATAAAAATGTACTCAAGGTTTTCTCTTTTTCGTAAGTTTTAACGAGTTCGAAAAAGGGATAAAAATATACTCCTGTGGTCGACTTTCAATTTAATTTATGAGCAGGAAAAGACGGAAAGAACTCGGCATTTTCATGTGTTTTACGAAAATAATCTCGGGATCTTCATGTGTTTTACGAAAATAATCTCGGGATTTTCATGAGTTTAACGAGTCTTGAAAATAACCGAAATTGACTCAAGATAGGTTTCATTTTTACAAAAGCTTGAAACAGAGAAAAATTATGCTTTAGAGTGGTTTCATTTTTACACAAGCTTGAAACAGACAGAAAACTGTGCTTGATGCCCCCTAAGCGTAACTGCTAGAGCGCATGCCCCCCCAGCTTCATTTCATGCAACTAAATACACTGCTGGTAATTAATAGTTGGATGGAATGAAGGTTCATTTACGAGATCATATGAAAGACTTGACCTAAAACTGTAAGAAAATTATGAAAAAAACTAACCTAAATATATTAGTTAACATTTACGAGGTCTATTCAAAGACTCGACTCAATTAGGGGAGGATTTGTTTCATTTTTTAACGAGCTCGACACAAAGAAAAACTATGCTCATGGCAACGTGTTTCATTTTTTAACGAGGTTGACACAATAAAAGGAACTATCCTCAGAAACTACTTATTTCTAATCTACCTACATAACCTATTGATTCATTTTTTAATGAGGTTGACACAGGAAAAGAACTGTCCTCATACCTGACTCATTTTTTAACGAGGTTGACTCAATAAAAAGAACTATCCTCTGACCAACTGATTCATTTTTTAACGAGGTTGAAACAGGAAAAGAACTGTCCTCAGACCTGATTCATGTTTTAACGAGGTTGACTCAGCAAAAGGAACTATCCTCGGACACACTTATTCATTTTTTCACGAGGTTGACACTAGAAAAGAACTTTCCTCATAGAAGCTTGTTTCATTTTTTTAACGAGCTTGACACAAGAAAAGGAACTATGCTCTCAACTAATTGATTCATTTTTTAACGAGGTTGACACAGGAAAAGAACCATCCTCAGAAACTACGTATTTCTAATCTATCAATCTACTCTCTACAATCTACATACTGATTCATTTTTTAATGAGGTTGACACAGTAAAAGGAACTATCCTCAAATCTACATGTTTCATTTTTTAACGAGGTTGACACCGTAAAAGAAACTATCCTCGTATCTAATTTCTGCGAAACCAGAGATTCTGGGTTCGATCCCCAGCGGAGTCGCCAATTTGTTGGCCGGATAAATCGTTCTTGCAGACAAGACCGATCTCCCTAGTGTTAGAAGACAATCTAGCAACAAACGAGCAACTAAGTTTGTCTTTCTCTAGATATATTCGTTTTACAAATAAATGCTATGAAGGTGTCTATCCTACCTTAGATCCAAATGCTTATTTGCAGTCATAGTGCTTACGTTGTATCAATAATCCTTCGTCGCAACAAGAGCTCTTTTGTCACAAGAAAGTATCATCTTTCGTCGATCTACGAAAGATGATCAAGGAATCTATGAAATAAATGATCAAATGATAGCTTATTGAAATAAACAATCGAACGACAATTTATTAAGAAAAACAGAACTTGATTGTATTAATCTTAAAATATACAGAAGAACCTTACAACCTTAGCCTTGATGTTCGAAAGGCCTTCCCGGGGTCCAAAGCAGGAGTCTCCTCTACTTTGACAAGTCTTGCACTCTTCCTCCAGAAGCACAAAGAGGTATGTGATCTTTCCTCTCAAAAGAACTTCAGCTCAATCACACATAAAGCTTGAACTCCAATTCTCAATCTCCAAAAACTTCACCCAAAAATATTAACTTAAAAATCTTAACCCTTTGAGGTTACCCAATGCCTCCTTTTATAGAGAAGATGAGGAGGTTAGGATTCCACCTTTAAAGGGATAGAATCCTCCTTCAAAGGGATAGGCTCCTCATATCAAGGGATTAGTTCCTTAAGGTGTGGGATACATGCACCTTACTAAAGCGTATTCATACCCAAAAAATCTCATCTAGAACCTTCTAGAATTGACCAAAATTCAACCTTTTCAGTTTAATTTCACGCTTTTTTGATCTTACAAGGGTTCCGCAGGCATAACACTGGAAAAATGCGTTCTAGAACACATTTCCTCTTCACATTACTTGCGTACCCTAGCTAAAAACGCAAGAAGGTTTCATGTTACCTGCGTACCCTAAGTTTCAGAAATTTTTAGGGTTTTTCTTCTAGTTCTGAGGCTTGGAATGAGGAACAAAGGTTGTAAGACTTGCAAAGGAGGCATGTATGAGTGTTTAATGAGATCATACAGTCAGCAGAATGTCAAGGTGACAATTTTTAGTGTAACACCCCCCACATCCAATTAGTTACGGAAATAAAAAAATTAATTTAATTCCTGTTCTAGGTGTTCTTATCTCTCGCCAAATTGATGGTACCATTTCCCACCAAGTCTATAGGAAAAATACCCATACTAAAAATTATCTCCATGCCAATTCTCACCAACACCCTACACAAAAATTGGTTGTTCTAAATGTTGATCAGCGGTTGTCATTGATGTCAACCCAAGCAGCACCAGGGGCTAACCAAATATTGAATGGGAATTTTTACCTATGAAATTAATATATTCTGGGTCAATAATGCTTTGATGGTTTCTACTTGTCGAGATGTTTCCGTTGATATATGGCACGCCATGTAATTCTTCACGGTTTGAGAGATATTCATGTTTTAAGTTTGTACCCCCATTTAGTGGGCTAAAAACCCATGGGGTTGGGGCATGGGTCATTGAAAAGTCATAATTAATATTTTTTAAGCTCCTAAAATCCCTCCCACGTTCACTTGTTGAAGCCCCTCTCAACTTAAGCATTTATATAAATTGTGATCCTCATTTCCTCCTTATGCAAGGGATTCAGCCATATGAAACAAGTCATCGTGGAATTTTTGCTCTAATTTTCTTTCTATGAAGAATACAAATATGAAATTTTTATGAGGTGAAGAAAAACTCCTGAGGAAGCTACTATACAAATTTCAGATCAAGGTGTGCAATATTTTTGGAGATATGATAGGTGGAAGTCAGGGTTTTTGTAGGCTCCTGAAATTCATCTCAAAGAAGTGACCAGGGTAAAATAGTCATAACTCTCTCTCTCTGTGTGTATCGGATTGGAATTCTGTAAAATGTAGTGGATAGTGCATATTCTGTAATTTTTTCTCTATCAATTTCAGAGCCAAATGAAGAAACAGTGACACATGACATGCCATACAAGTGCGCTCTACTAAATCAGTCCATAATTAGGGCATTGTGAAAGATTGGGTATAACTCTCTCTTGAAGAATCCAAATTGGGTAAGACCTATGGCATTGGAAAGAAAAATTAGAGGAATACTACAAGACCAAAAATCAGATATTGAGGATCTGAAATAACAGAGATACACCAGATTCAATATCGAGCTCCTAGAAGGCAAGAAAAAGCTAGATCGTGTGTTGTCAAGGGTTGCAAAGGACCATAATTTCTACGGCAGCAAAGCAAAGCAAGGTGCAGTAGAGGGTAGCATGAAAAAATCAGCAACCAAGTTGCATAACAGCAGCAATAAGTTCATCATATGAAGTCTTCAAGTGGGAAGCACTGCATACAATCATTTTTAAGGTATCTTTGTACTAAGTTATTGTAAATACAATATTGTAAAAATTGTACTAGTGTCTATCTGCCAAGGGTTGAAGAGGTAGTGTCAAAGTTGTGGTTATAGTCTAGTATATCTTCTTCTTCTACATCATTCTATATCATTGTAAAGTGGACCATTTTCCCTGGTATGGGAGTCCATTCTTCTTTTATTCTTCTATAGGGTGGTAAGGTGGTTCTAGGGTGAGTTGTAGCTCATTGGGTGTTGGGGCATCCATTCAGTGGACTACTGAAGAATCTCGGGCGTTGGAGCATCCATCCAGTGGGAGCTAGAGAAGAATGCTTTTCTAGATTCTAGGAAGTTGGAGCTTTATTTTCAATTGGAGTTGAATATTAAAGAATTATTAGAAAAGCATTAGGTGGTTTTTGTCCCGGAGTGGGTTTCCACCTTAAAAACTGTGTGTATTTGTGTTCCTCTTGTTTTCTGCTATCATTGTACAAACAATGATAATAATTGAATATTAACTAATTCTATAATTGAAAGGAATACTAATTCACCCCCCCTCTCAGTATTTCCAACAATTGGTGTCAGAGCTTGGTTCCTTCAATAATAGTTTAACAACTGGAAGGAGGTCATGGAGCATACCAAGAATGGTGTATCTCTATTCAATGAAAATAATTATGCACTCTGGAAAGGAAGAATGGAGGTCTATCTCTTGGCGCAGGGTTACGAAGTATGGAACACTGTTCAAAATGGATTTACATCAACTACAGATGAACAAGGTAAGAAGAATTTGGTAAATGATGCAAAAGCAAAGAATATTATTATCAGTGGACTTATTGAATCTGCTTATCATAAGGTGTTGGTTTAACATTTCAGAAATGTATGGGACAAGCAATAAATATACATAAATTTGACTCAGTATAAAGAAGCAAAGCTTCAAATCTATAGAGCAAAATTTGAGCAACTCAGAATGAAAGAAGATTGCAGCATTGCTGCATACTTCCAATACATTGATGAAATAACCAATACTCTAGAAGGATTGGGAGAGCTAGTTGAAAAAAAGAATATTATACGAAATAGTCTTAGAACGTTACCAAGGAGATTCAACCCAAAGGTATTGGTCTTAGAATACAGTGAAAATCTGGACAAACTCAGCAAAGAGGAATTACATGGAGTTCTCATAGCATATGAAATGAGACTTGATGAAGAAAGAAGTTGCTGGCATCTCGAAGCTTGCGCTCGTTTCATCTAAGAAAACCAATAAGGAAAAACTACCTTCAATTGGAAATTCATGCACCTGCAAGTGTGAAGAAAAGGGAGATGATGAAGAAGGTATTTCAGATGAGGAATATGCTTACTTCACGAGAAAACTAAAAATTTGTAAGGGACCATTCAAAGGTAAAATTCCATTGATATTTTTCAGCTGTAATGAGGTTGGGCATTTTGTAGCAAAATTTCCAAAAAGAAGTAATGGAAAATCAAAAGGAAAGAAAGGATTTAAGAAATTCAACAAGAAAGGATCCAAAAAGAACTTTTTCTCTAAAGAAGATAGCTCATCATCCGATGAAGACAATGAAAGTGAAGAAGAAGCCAATGAGAGAGTATTGTTTATGGCCAAGCACAATAAACAAGAGGTATCAAACAACGAAGAAGAAGGATGGACCATAGAAGAATTTTATGAGGAAGAAATCAAGCTTATAAAAGATATCAAGGTAGAGAACATTCGTTCCAAAACTCTTGAAGAACAAGTTCAAGGTCTCAAAATTGAAGTTGAAGAACACAAATGCATTGAAGATTCACTTCAAAAGAAGTTGGAAGAAAGCAGCCAAGAAAGGGAAGAATTAGAAGCCAAAGTAGTCTCGTTGCGTGAGGAAGTGAAGAAAGGAAATACTATCCAAAAATATGCCAATAGCTCAAGGGAATTGGAAAAACTCATCAACAGTGAACAATCTTACAATGACAAAAATGGCATCGGTTACAAAGAAGAAGAAGCAAGACCTTCTACAACAAAATACAATGAACCTATGAGATCTGACATGCATGTAGACTTCATTGGAAAAGATTCGCAAGAACAGCCTTGGAAGACATTTCCTCGACGAAAATTTCCATCCAGGTACTGACATATTTTTTATGGCTACTATTATTCATGTGGAAAATTCGGTCACAAAGCTATAGAATGTTGCATGTACCCTAGGAACGAATACAATTCTAGGAGATCTGTCAAATATGAACCTCCCAGGGCTCATCAAAACATCAATAGATTTGAACATTTAAGAAATAATATTGAATGTTACAAATGTCGAAACTTTGGACACATAGCCAAAGACTGCAGACTTGAAAATCCTCCAGAAGAATCTTCGAAGCCACATAACAAACGAACATGGAAGAAGAATACGAATGATAATTTTTCTCTCACTCTCAAGGCTCAAAAGAACAAAGATGTGTGGTATGTTGATAGCGGTTGCTCAACGCATATGACTGGAGGTAGAAATAAATTTGTATCTCTGAAAGAGAAGAAGGATGGAACTGTGTCCTTTGGAAATGATGGATCTTCAAATGTTATAGGATCTGGTACAGTCACTCTCAAAAGAAAAGATGCTCTAGCCAAGAATGTTCTATTGGTTGAATACATGAATCAAAATCTCATCTGTGTTGGACAAATGTGTGATCAAGGACACACAATACTATTCAACTCCACGAAATGTGAAATCAAGAAAGGCGTGTATGGTGAAATTGTGGTTACAACAAGTCGAGCTCCAAACGACATATATGTTCTGGATGAAGCAACTAAAGCATGTCTAATATATAAAGAGGATGATACAATAATTGGTAGCAATAATGATCGACTAAGTAAGAATTTTGCTACAAAGGTGCAAAGTGATTTCGAGATGTTTTTACTTGGTGAGCTGACATACTTCTTAGGGCTTCAAATATCTCAGCAAGAGAAAGGAATATTTATATGTCAAGCCAATTACATCAAGGAAATGTTCAAGAAATTTAAAATGGAATATTGCAAACCCATCCTTACTCCAATGGTAACAGGTTGCAAATTGAGCATAGACGAATCATCTAAGGATGTGGATCAAAGGTTGTAAAGATCTATGATTAGTAGTATTCTATATGTAACAGCCTCCCCACCAGATGTTATGAAAGCAGTTGGACAAGTAGCAATATTCCAAGCAGCACCAAATGAATCACATATTAAATATTCACCAGCATTGGAATATCTTCGCCAGAAGCTTGGGATTCTCCCAAGTTCTCATTAGATTTTCCTTTTTCAGAATATAAAGGGGGAGTGGAAGTATATTACAGAACTGCAGGACAGTTGTGTGTTAGGGGGAGTGGAAGTGTGTGCAGGTCCGTAGGATGGTTGTGTTTCAAGGGGAGTTACCCTTTTCCATTGATGTCAAAGGGGGAGGGAATGTTGTAGGAAGAGGTGTCATGATCGCAGGGGGAGTACTTGTGTTGCCATCAATGCCAAAGGGGGATATTTTTGATCAACGGTTGTCATTGATGTCAACCCAAGTAGCACCAGGGGCTAACCCGATATTGAATGGGAATTTTGACCTACCAGATTAATATATTTTGGGTCAATAATGCTTTTGATGGTTTCTAATTTTCGAGATGTTTCCGTTGATATATGGCACGCCATGTAATTCTTCACGGTTTGAGAGATATTCATGTTTGAAGTTTGTACCCCCGGTTAGTGGGCTAAAACCCCATGGGGTTGGGGCATGGGTCACTGAAAATTAATAATCAATATTTTTTAAGCTCCTAAAATCCCTCCCACATTCACTTGTTGAAGCCCGTCTCAACTTAAGCATTTATGTAAATTGTGATCCTCATTTCCTCCTTATGCAAGGGATTCGGCCATGTTAAACAGGTCATCGTGGCATTTTCACTCTAATTTTTTTTCTACAAAGAATGAGAAGCTGAAATTTTTATGAGGCAAATCTGAAATCCTAAGGAAGCTACTGTAAACATTTCAGATCAAGGTGTGCAATATTTTTTGAGATATGATCTGTGGAAGTCAGGGTTTTTGCAGGCTCTTGAAATTCATCTCAAAGAAGTGAGCTTGGTAAAATAGTCATAACTCTCTCTCTGAGTATCAGATTGGAATTCCGTAAGAAGTGATGGATATTACACAGTATTTCATTTTCTCTCTATCAATTTCAAAGCCAAATGAAGAAACAGTGACACGTGATTTTCCGTACAAGTGCGCTTTGCTGAAACAGTCCATAATTAGGGCATTGTGAGAGATTGGGTATAACTCTCTCTTGAAGAATCAAAATTGGGTTAGACCTATGGCATTGGAAAGAAAACTCATAGGACTACTATATGACCAAAAATTAGATGTCGAGGATCTGAAATAATAGAGATACACTAGATTCAATATCGAGCTCCTAGAAGGCAAGAAAAAGCTAGATCATGTGTTGTCAAGGGTTGCAAAGGACTAGACTTTCTACGGCAGCAAAGAAAAAAAAGGTGCAGCAGAGGGTAGCATGAAAAAATCAGAAACCAAGGTGTATAACAGCAGCAATAAGTTCATCATATGAAGTCTTCAAGTGGGCAGCACTTCATACAATCATTGTAAAGGTATCTTTGTACTAAGTTATTGTAAATACATTATTGTAAAAATTGTACTAGTGTCTATCTGCCAAGGGTTGAAGAGGCAGTGTTGGGAGGTCTAGGATCATCATTAGGTGGCTGTGTCAAAGTTTGGGTTATGTTCTAGTATATCTTCTTCTTCTACATCATTCTATATCATTATAAAGTGGAATATTTTCCCCAGTACGAGAGTCCATTCTTATTTTATTCTTCTATAGGGTGGTAGGGTGGTGGTAGGGTGAGTTGTAGCTCATTGGGTGTTGGGGCATCCATTAATTTGACTACTGAAGAATCTCGAGCATTGGAGAATCCATCCAGTGGGAGCTAGAGAAGAATGCTTTTCGAGATTCTAGGAAGTTGGAGCTTTATTTTCAATTGGAGTTGAATATTAAAGAATTATTAGAAAAGAATTAGGTGGTTTTTGTCCCAGAGTGGGTTTTCACCTTAGAAATTGTGTGCATTTGTTTTCCTCTTGTTTTCTACTATCATTTTACAAACACTGATAATAATTGAAGATTAAATAATGCTCTAATTGAAAGGAATACTGATTCACCCCCCCCCCCCCTTCTCAGTATTTCCAACACTAAATACTTTAACCACTCAAGAATTTCGAAAATTAAGCCCCTAATATTTTGAAAAATAAAATCCCTATGTTACCAAGGCTTTCTTAGCCAATGGTTACTCCCTTCCTCAGATCAAAATATACCACCTCCAAGAGATGCAACCTAGTACTTGTGGTAGGATACGAGTTGATTGAGGCACCAACCTTGAATTTCACAGGCATGAACTCATTGTAGGCTACAACCTGATTTAGGCTTCAACCTCGATGGTGAATAAGTTAAGACTTTCTCTAGGCTCCAACCTAATTAAGGCTCACACCTTGGGGATGATAAAGCTACGACTTGCTCTAGGCCCCAACCTGATTGGGGTTCCTACCTCGATGATTATAAATTTGTGACTTACTCTAGACTCCAACCTGATTGAGGCTATTACCTCGGTGATGAGCAAGCTATGACTTGATTTAAGTTCCAACCTTATTGACGCTCCTACGTTGGTGGAGGCACCCATCTCCTTCTTTAGTATGTTGTGGACCTCCTTTTAGAATATTTCAAACTTGATTCAATATCATCATCTATATTCCTCAATCACTGAACCATAAGTAATGTCATAATGTGCCATCACAACATGCAATAATTTTCATTGAAATCTCTATCACTCCCAACAAACATTGTCATTGTTGTCATTGCCACAAATCTTCATATCAATCATTATCATTATCTGTAATGAAGTTTTCCATACTCTACTTCAACTAGCTCATTGAACTGGTCATACAAACTCCTTCTCAAAGCATGTCTTCTAAAACCACTGCAACTTGCTCATAAACCCTCAAAATCATGCAAGATAGATTCTGGTCATCAAGCATACATCACTAAGTCTTTTCATTCTTGTAAGAGTGTCTTCCTCTAAATACTAATCATTGTGCTTATTCTGATTTCCAAATTGGCTCAAGAATAAGATCAAAAACTCCATATAACCACTTAAACCTATATAATAGATTAACCATTATTAAAAAATTCAATTTTAGGGTGCATTAGGCATAATGGAGAAATTCCAATCGACAGATTCGACATAATGATGTTTTCGGTGAATTAATAATGCAAAAAAATGATAGTTATACACTAATTAAAAATACAAGTCCAACCTATCAACTGTCGAAGGTCAAGCCTATGACCTCGAATAAACCATATGCCTCCAAAACCAACTAGGCTATGAAAAGTGACATGTTGTACCATTCTCCTCAATTAGATTTCTAAAGCATGATCATACCTTGAATGTAAATGGAGGACTCAACCTTGTTATTTTTCCTCACGTAAATGTTTGTGATGATGTTACTTGTATCAACATATGTGTCTGATATTCACTAATGATCATATAATTCAACCATTGGCTACGTGCTTTGACACATTATTGTGTCTTATGTGAATTTTCCCATGGTTTTGGGGCTCAGCCCTCTGATCACTGAAAACTTATCTTTCCCTGTGGCTCATGATCTATGTGACTCGACCCTTGACTACCTAAGTCATCCCTTAGCTCACTCTGTCACATTCCTTGTGCCTCACTATGAATGCAATTTTCCTTGTGGCTCATGTTTTATGTGACTCAGACCTTGGTAGCATGACTTGGCCCTCATCTTACTGTGTGAATTATCTTATGGATCACTGTGAAAATAACTTACCCTATGGCTCATGGTCTACATCACTCATCCCTTAGCATCGTGGATTTGCCATTGGCTCACTATTTACATGACTTTCCCTATAGCTCATGGTCTACATCATTTAACCATTAGTTATATAACTTAGCCCTTGGCTCACTATGTGAATTTCCTTGCGGCTCATTATAATATGAATCTACCCTTGAATTTGTAGCTCAACCTTCAGATATATATCTTGGACCTCATATTATGAATCTTGGTCACAAATTAAACTATTGGCCATTATACTTAAGAGTTGATCATTTGATTGCTCTAGTCCTAAATTTTGTCTCAGAAGTAATAAACTACACATTCATGGCACAATGCCATTTATATTGATCATTTGACCAAGGCTCATCATCCACGAATAACTCATCCCATCAAAGTTATAAAAAAACTTCGTATGCCATGAATCATTAGCCTCGTACAAACTAAACTTAGCTCAATATTACACCTAAGTAAAGCTTAGACACTGTCTATCACGTAATCAAACAAGAATATTGGCCACACCCCATCGTGGCTTAGAACTAAACACCATATATAAACATCATATTTCACATCATGCCACCTTTGTATAAATTAAACTCAGTTATGGCTTGTCATAATTCAACATCGAGAAAAAATTCGGCCATGTTCTGTCACACGAAAAAAAAACAACCATGTTTCATTAAAAAACATATAAATAGTGACTTGATAACCCGACCATCCAAGAAAATACTTCAACTTCAGATCGATGCCTCTTGAAATCATATATATGATCTTTGTATTGCAAAATTTCATTGTTCATATCCTCCATGGTATATATATTTATGTATGAATTTGTTTCTCTAGGTTGGAGGAGTAGACCATAGGCATGGCATTAAATTTATATAGATGACCATAGGTCATGAAATCAGATTTGAAACTTTCCTTCTTAATATTTTTTTCATTCCAATGTGTTATTGTTCCCTTGAATTTGGGTTTATAATATGTACTTTATTTTGGAATTTCATGTGACCATGACACATGCACATCTTCTTAATAAATTTAGTGTTTTGATTTATTGCCCCACATTTAGGTCGTCCATTTCAAATGACCATAACTTATTGTTCGAGGGTAATTTTTAAGGAATAATATATAGTATTAGAAATATATTGAAGATAAAAATCCAACCCTTCATACTAATCCGTAGGTTAAACTACTGCTTTCATAGATATTTCCTTTTAATATCAATGGCACTTGTTGTCATCAATGCCAACACTATGTGCAACAATATTGCTGCTATTTCTTAGACTAGTATGTGAATTGGTTTATAATTCTTGCTTGTGGTTTAAATTTTGTTTCTTTCCATGAAATATTTGTTTAGGATATAACTATTTTGTATTTTTTTTTTAATAATCTAAGTGTACATTGTGGTCTAGGATATCAACTAATTATTTCCTTAACTATGCATTTATGCTATTTTTTCACTATCACTACATTCCTACCTTCATAATAGCTTCTAGCTCATAGATGCCCTTCACTACTATGAAAATTTTCCACATCTCAAAACACTCATACACAACCAATAATGGTTACTGGGGAAAAATCCAGATGGGCCTCTTATCCCAAATGGTGTGTAGTCTAATTGGGACCTTTTATGGGAGAGAACCCCTTGATTGTTTTGCAGGTCATTTCCCCTTGTCAACATAAAGATAAGAAGAATGAAAAGATGGATCATAGGAAGAATGGATTAAATTTGTTTAGGTGTGGTTCTGATACATATTAACAAGGTCATTTATCTCAAAGCGGACATAAGGTGATAAAATCCTTGAGGAAACAACCAAATCAAATATTGTAAATTTAAAGGAGATCACTTTTATAAATATTATATGCATTAGCGATACAAAATGAGGACTATTCATAACATACTAGAGGAAAGTATAATTGAATATGTGAGTTGGAAACATTCCAAAATTATATACAACCTTAGAAAATAAATAGGCAAACCACTAGTCTAGCATGGTTAAAGTAGAAGGTAATATTGAAAATTAGCCTAGTGTCATTTAAATTAATTTAGAATGAATTAATAGTTAGTTTGCTCCTAACATAATTGAAATAATTAATTTGAAGAGAAGGAAGCATGAGAAAACATGGTTGATCCAATTGGCTTATATGACCAAAACGAAACTTAATGAGATTGTTAAAGGTTTTCCATTAGATATGAATGATGTCAATACTATTACATATCTAAACATCATACCTCTCATATGATGTCATTATTGGAATGGATTGGTTGTATGTGTGTCATGCTATTTTAGCACTATTGTAGATTTTAGCATCATACCTCTTGACTCCTATGATTTCATTATTGGAATGGATTGGTTGGATGTACATCATTCTATTTTGGGTTATCATAACAAGATTTTTAATTTTTTTATGAAGGGAAGGGAAGGATAATGGAAGGAATTTCAAGGCCTATTTCTATAATGGATATTACATCCTTACAACTAAAGAGATGATTCAAGAAATGGAACCATTTTTGTATGGATCATGTGGAAGAGCTAACTAAGTGCACAAGTCCAAGTGTAGAGGAATTTCTTGTATTATAAGAGTTTGTAGAGTTATTCGAAGAAACACTAGGTTTATCACCAAAAACTAATATAGATTTCTCAAATAATTTAATGATTTTAGTTGAAAATATAAAAAAATAAATATAAATAAGCACGCCAAAATTGAGGGAGTCACAAAAGTGTCTCACTTTGGGGAAAAATAGTACTCTTTATGAATGATAAATATGGAACTTTAAGGTTATACATTGCTTTTAGATAGATGAACAAAGTCAGTGTGAGGAATAAATACCTCTAGACAAAAGTGATGACCTCTTTAATCACATAAAGGAGAAATTATATTCTTTAAGATAGACTTGAGGTCAGTCTACCAGTAGGTAACGATAATGATGAAGACATTAGCAAGACAACCTTCATATCCTAGTATGGAAACTATAAATTTGTTTTGATTCCACTTAGATTAACAAATGTTCCAACAACCTTCACATGCTTAATGTATATTTACAAATTAACTAGATAAGTTTGTCATTGTATTCTTGGATGCTATTTTTATTTATTTCAACTTAGAGGAAGATCATGATCAACACCTAAGATTGGTACAAGTATTAAGAGGGTACCAATTGTATGATAAATTGAAAGAGTGTTTTTTTTCATCAGAGGCGGGTCCATTACTTGGGACACATAATTTTAGAGGAAGGGATGGTAGTGGATCCATAGATTGAATATATTAGAAGATGGCCAACATAAAATTAAAAAAAAAAAATAAGGTCATTGATGGGGCTTGTCAGATACTTCAAAAGATTTAAAAAGGGGTTCTTCAAGATTGGTCATCCCATTGCATCTTTGCAAAAGAAAAGAATTAAAGTTGAATGTACACAAGAGTAGTGTGAATAAATCTTCTAACTAATGGAGAATTTTCTTGCTAATGCACTCATTTTGAGTATTGTTAATCCAAAAATATATTTTGTGGTGTGTACATAGGATTACAAATAGGAACTTGGTGGAGTACTCACTCATAATGGTCATGTGATTTGGTAAGTACAGAAAGCCTAACGAGCATGAGAAGAATGATGTCATTGATCTGAACTTATGCAGGAACTCAATAAAATACTGAATTACACATAAACATAGATATGCAATAGAAATAAGACTTCATTTCATTAATATCACATAACTGAAACATGCTTACAGATAGAATGGAAATAAACTTGTTAGGGCGTTGATAGCTTATCTCTTAGAATAGATGTGGAAACTACATGCCTCTGAACTCCATTACAATGAGGCCCGAAGGCATATTTATTGTTTATAAACAATGTAAAACCCTAAACATCTAAAAGCCTAACCCTAGGAGATGAAGCACCAAAATTATGGGCCCCATTTGGGTAAATTGGTACATCAACTTCTCGTGGACGTAAATTTGGCATACGATCTCTGTTTGACGCAAAAAATACCTCGTTAGAAATATCTATCTGAGAAATACAACTTTTGAGTGAGAAAAAATGGTGAAAGACCCATGTTATTGTTGGCTTTCCCAAAAAACACCGCTTAGGGCCTAAAAATGACTCTATAAGTTTAGGACCTGAAAAACTACTAAAAATATTAAATTGTGCTACAATTAAGGAAATTGGAAAAATGAAAGAAAAAATGGTGGGGTCCAAGTAGAATAGGCAGGTGGCCACCAATATCCACCTGGATCATTCCTCCTCCCTTAGGAAGAAACGATCACCATTGCGTTGAGTTCCTCCATGAGATGAGGAAACTTTTGTTGAACTTGGTCATTGGTGAGCCACTTGCCTTGATGAAGGAGTTGGCTTGATTTGACAACTAGATATAGTTGAATCCTTTGTTTTCGAGTGTTTTTGATCTATTATCCTTGATCTGATCAATGGTGGCTTTTCCCATGAAATTATGGTTTAAATCTTTTGGTGTGAGTTGTTCTACCATGTTGGATGTGTCCAACAGAGGTGGAAATTGGGGCCGAAGGCAGTCCATATTGAACACTGGGTGCATAGCAAGGAATGATGGAATACTGAGCTTGAAGGAATTTTCCCCTACAACCTTGATGGTGTATGCCCCTTATTGGAGTGGGAGAATATTGCGGTAGAGTAAAGCAAGGTGCTCTTTCTGCAAATGCAGCCACACTTTTTCGCCCACCTGGAAGTTGTGTGGCACCCGATGTTGATCATGTCATTGCTTGTACTTGGGATTGGCTCTATCCAATATTTCATGAACTTGTTGGCTGATGTGCTCAATGTGCTCAATCAATTTTTTCACCTTGTCAGCTTCAGAATAGACATGAGCCGAATCGGCTTGAGTAGCCGAAAATGTCATGGCTACGTCAATGGGACATAGTGGATGGAATCGCAAGCCCACTTGAAAGGGGATGTGGCGAGTTGAGATATGGAGAGCTCAGTTATAGCTGTGTTGTACATAGGGAAGGCTCTCATCCCACGTGAATGGATGCTTTGACTTGTACATGTGCATAATGTGTATAATCACCCATTTGAAAACCTTTATCTGGCCATCAGTTTTGGGATGGAAAGCTCTGGAATTGGTGAGCTTGGTGTCCATCATTGACCAGAGGCTTGACCAAAATGTACTGAGGAACCTATTGTCACGATCCTAGATGATTGATTGTGGGATCCCAAA
Organism: Pinus albicaulis; assembly: GCA_034641835.2. Classification (NCBI taxonomy): domain Eukaryota; kingdom Viridiplantae; phylum Streptophyta; class Pinopsida; order Pinales; family Pinaceae; genus Pinus; species Pinus albicaulis. Next base: position 360,688,787 of record CM076577.1, read on the forward strand.
GTGTACCCACACTTGTTCAAATAAGAGTTTAGTAGTGGTTTCTGCTATGATATTATTCTTGCAGGTCGCCATAATGGCCATCTTTGAGCATCTATGTATGACAATGAAAACACAGTCATTTCCATGCTCAGTAGAAGGAATTATTGACATTTAATCCATGGAGATGGATTCCCAAGGTCAACTAAGGATCGGAAGTGGATTATAGAGGCCTTGGTTCTTGATGGATGGTTTGGCAATGGCACAGGCAGTGTAGGATCTGATTTACTTCCCGACATCCACTCGAAGGTTCAGCCAATAGAAATATTTCTGCAGTACTGCCACTATTTTCTCAACCCCAAAATGCCCAACGAACTGACTATAGTGCACTTCCTAAATAATCTTGGCATGCTCACTTGAAGGAACACAAAGGTGTCCTACGTGACAGAACAGTGCATCCTGTTAGACTCAGTCTTGTCAGTCCTCTGTCATTTCTCGTCATTTGCAGTCATTAAATTCCATTTGGGTCAAAAAGAGTCATTTTAATTCTTGAGTCCAGGGTTTTGTCTTCAGAAGTGCTTCAAAAACATGTGCAGGCCAGAGGAAGGTTCAATAAGTTTATTATTTCAAGAGTTTCATCATCATTAATGCTCAAGGATGATTCTTCTCCAAAACCCTGTTTTGGAGAAGAAATTGGCAAATTAGTTGTTTGTAATAACCATGTAATTTTCCGTCTTGAATATTTCAAATGCAGGCTCTATGTCACCTTGCCAAACTTCAAGCTAAATATCCCTGCAAAGCAGACAAAGAAAAGCCATCATTCAAGTCAGAAAATCAAAAAGGAAATTTGAAAAGCAGAGATGGAGGAGTGTGTGGACCTGATTATGAAAGAGTTAAAAATAAGGGGTGTGTATAATGACCACACTCTTGCTTATCAGAGCCGAGTTGGCCCTGTGGAGTGGTTGAAACCTTATACCGATGATACAATCAAACAGCTAGGGAAGAAGAGTGAAAATTCTTCTCACCAGTACCTATCAGATTAATCATTCATTTGAATATCATGAATTTTTTGGACAAAGAGTGCAGAAACGTGGAATGGGAGAGCAGCTATGTTAGCAGTCCTTGTTTTGTTGTTTTTGGAAGTCACAATGGGTTTAGGTGGTGTCAGCTTGGAGCACGGCGCATAGAAGGCCAGCGCGGCGCATAGAAGTCTAGCGCGGCGCATAGAAGGCCAGCGCGATGCACAGGTCCAAAATATTATGAGGCTTCTATTGTCGGAACATCAACTATCAGAAGAGCATTTAGATGCCATTTGGGCTGCTAATGAAAAGCCGGACCAGTTTGATGCGGTGAAAGCCATTGTCTTTGACCTTATTGCTGATTTAGCTTGGTCATTTTCAGACAAACAATTGGATAGTCTCTTTGGCAGGTTGAAACATGTTCAGGGTTGATCCACAGGTGACATTATTAAAATCCTTACCTTCTTGAAGAAACTTGCACAAAGTGACAACAAAGGAATTATGGCCGAAAGATTACTTGAGTTACTGTGGAACATGATGTATATGGGAGAAGCACCTGGTGAAGTACTCGGGTCTGGAGCATTTACTGAAAATCCTTGGGCACTATATCTCAGTTGATCATGCAAATCAAGATGTTTACATTTTACGATGCCTTGCAAAGGTGAAAGCTAGGCAATCTGTCATTCCATCACTTAGGCTTCTGCGCTACATTATATGGCTCGATAACGAGAAATACTTTTACAAGGGTCAGGTTTCTCGACAGATGCGCCTGCAGCAGCTAATTAATGATCATAACTTGATTGATCTGATTGTAAGCAGTCTTGTGCAGTATGTTGCTATGCCGCATATGGCCTGTAGTACAAGGACACCAAATTCTAAAACTTTAGATGGTCAGTTGAATCATGATGAAAACATCAAGGAGAGGCTTAGTTTTCTTCAGTTTGCACTGCAGTCTGGAGCTGTTTGTTTGCCATAGGAATCTGCTGGGAAGCTATGAAATTTTCTATTTGAAATGCAGACGTGTAACGCAGATGGGAAATGGCGTTTTGTTGTTATGAAAGTAAAACTTATTTCTTCAAATTGAAAACCACGAAATAGAAAAGCGGCGGGTTCCTTTGACATTGACCTGCCATATGCTGAAATGGGAAAACATGTGTACACGTGTTCCTCCTGAGCTACGTGGTTATTTCCATATTGGGCACGGAAAAGGCTGCTTTTTCAAATCAATACTTTTCTTCCATCTCGATGAACATGGCATCGACACAAAAATGTGCTATGAATAACTCTCTATGGGATCAATTTTTATTTCATATGTATGTTGAGAATGTTTAAAGGGAGAAAACGCACCTGGAAATGGCGTAACTTAAAGGGAGAAAACGCACCTGGAAATGGCGTAACTTGGTCAAAAGGAAAAATTCAAAAGCTATTTTTATTTAAAATTAGTTTTTATTCGAATGGTGAAAGTCAAAGCTAAATTTAGAGAGAAGATATCCACAACAGCAGAGCGGTAAGATTGGGGGCCTATTTTTGTTTTAGTTGTGATTCAAAAGGGTCTTTAGCTACAGTTTCCGCCCTTTCATTTGTCATCAACAAATTTGAGTAGAAAATGTAGCGTTGTTCCTTTTCAGGATAGGGGGTTGGCTTTTTAGCTCTTATTAGTTAATGATTAAACAATCCCTTAGTTTTAGTGGATCTTTTTTCCCACAGATAGTTTTATTTATTGTATGAAAAATCATTTGTAAGGTTAGAGAGAGTTCTGGTAGAGGTGTGAAGGAGAGAGCTTCATTTTACAGTTTTGACAGAGATTTAATTGAAAGTTGCAGCTCTGTTTCGTAAGATCCCTGTGGTAATAACTTAGCATTGTGTTTCTTCCTTTGTTTTCATATGTGTCTTGTAAGGTTTTGCAGTTCATTCATAATCATTTTTTGTTGAACGCTTTTAAGTAAGAGAGGTAGAATTCAATTGTTGCTCTACCTTGGAAAAGTGTTCAAGTTCTGTGTTTTCTTCTGCCTGAAAAGGATTCATACATTAATGCCCTTTTCAGCTATCTTAAACAGTCTTTTCACCCCATTTAATTTCAATTTGAATGCTTAAGCTCTTGCCTATCTTGCCTCATGAGATAATTTTCATCTTTCATTTAATTTCCCTGCTCATGCTGTCCTTTGTCCCCATACTGTCCAAAAAACCCAGTCATTTATCAAAAACCCCATTCCTATCTATTTACTAGCCTAAAATCAGTTCCCATTTTAAGTCATCTCGCACCTTATTGCTCATTTTATCGAGATTGACTGGAGAGAGCCCTCTCCTGTCCTCGTAGGGCTAGCTATGAGGCTGAGCTTGGTTTGATGTTGCCTTGAACCTTGCCTTCTTTCAGCCTAAGGAAGATTCGAGCGCTAACATAGTGGCGACCATACTGGGGAAGATGGTTTGCTATTGATGTGACATTCGACTTGTAGATTGTCTTGCCCCAGTACATGAAATCAAGTTGCAGATCTGATGTTGATGGTGGACAGCAGTCAAAGACACCGCAAGGCTGAAATCGTTCACCTGGCTACTCCAAGCTCGATCTAGAGATTCCAGTGCTCACTGATCCATTCAATGCAATGGTAGGGTATGTGGCAGACCCTGCACTGTGTGAAGCTGTAAAACAGGTTAGAAATCAGTTAGTGGATTTTGAAATTAATGAAGAATTTTTCAGTGTCTTGCTTCAATGTTTGAAATCTCCAAAGTTTCCTCTTGAAGCTAAAACTGGTGTCTGTGAGTTAATTGTTGAAATATTTGAGAAGGAGATTCAGTATTTGAATGATCAGATCCAATCATATGAATTCCGAGATCCCAAAAAGTTCTTGGAAACTCTCCCCCCTTCAAAACAAGAAACCATAGAGCCGCTTGTAAATGTTTGCATTGATAGTGTGCAGCTGGAAGTATGTATTGTAGAGTTGGGGCAGCAATCAGAGTCTGGCTTTTGTGATCCTGTTGCAACATACATGGAAATTTTTTTCAGTCTGAATGATAGATCAACTTGTCTTTTACATGACCAGACTCATTATGCACATGTACGGCTGCCAGCAATTACATCTGTGACCTGGTGGAAGCACTATCAAGCAACATCCTTCTCCCATCTGCTGGATTGGTTACATTGGAAGGCCCATTACACATGATTGCACATAGTTCATCAGTATGCAGGTGGTTGTCATCATGATTTGAAATCTTGATGGACTTCTGCCCTTCAATAAACTTTGTAAATACTTGTTTTAGTTAAGTCTGTCATGAGTTATTCGTCGAGTCAATTTTTAGTCATTGCATTCAGTTTCCAGTTAATAAATTAATCGTGTAGATTTCTTGAAATAATGGACTCCATAGCCCAATGGATGGAGGCACTGTCTTCTCTCCCAAAGATCTGCAGTTCTTGACACCTCCAAGAAGCGGCAGCTGCCATCCCCATTGGAGCCAATGTTAGACTCAGTCTTGTCAGTCCTATGTCATTTCTCATCATTTGCAGTCATTAAATGCCATTTGGGTCAAAAAGAGTCATTTTAATTCTTGAGTCCAGGGTTTTTTCTTCAGAAGTGGTTCAAAAACATGTGCAGGCCAGAGGAAGGTTCAATAAGTTTCTTATTTCAAGAGTTTCATCATCATTAATGGTCAAGGATGATTCTTCTCCAAAATATATTTTGAGAAGAAGTGGATAGTGGTGTTTATAGCAACAATATAATTTCTAGTCTTGAATATTCAAATGAAAGCTCTATGTCATATTGCCAAGCTTCCACAGCTAAATATCCCTGCAAAGCAGACAAAGAAAAGCCATCATTCAAGTCAGAAAATCAAAAAGGAAATTTGAAAAGCAGAGATGGAGGAGTGTGTGGACCCGATTATGAAAGAGTTAAAAATAAGGGGTGTGTATAATGACCACACTCTTGCTTATCAGAGCCGAGTTGGACCTATGGAGTGGTTGAAACCTTATACCGATGATACAATCAAATAGCTAGGGAAGAAGGGAGTGAAAAGTCTTCTCACAGTACCTATCAGGTTAATCATTCATTTGAATATCATGAATTTTTGGACAAAGAGTGCAGAAACGTGGAATGGGAGAGCAGCTCTGTTAGCAGTCCTTGTTTTGTTGTTTTTGGAAGTCACAATGGGTTTAGGTGGTGTCAGCTTAGAGCGCGGCGCATAGAAGGCCAGTGCGGCGCACAGGTCCAAAATATTATGAGGCTTCTATTGTTGGAACATCGACTATCAGAAGAGAATTTAGATGCCATTTGGGCTGCTAATGAAAAGCCGGACCAGTTTGATGCGGTGAAAGCCATTTTCTTTGACCTTATTGCTGATTTAGCTTGGTCATTTTTAGACAAACAGTTGGATAGTCTCTTTGGTAGGTTGAAACATGTTCAGGGTCGATCCACAGGTGACATTATTAAAATCCTTACCTTCTTGAAGAAACTTGCACGAAGTGACAACAAAGGAATTATGGCCGAAAGATTACTTGAGTTACTGTGGAACATGATGTATATGGGAGAAGCACCTGGTGAAGTACTCAGGTCTGGAGCATTTACTGAAAATCCTTGAGCACTATATCTCAGTTGATCGTGCAAATCAAGATGTTTACATTTTATGATGCCTTGCAAAGGTGAAAGTTGGGCAATCTGTCATTCCATCACTTAGGCTTCTGCGAGACATTATATGGCTCGATAACGAGAAATCCTTTTACAAGGGTCAGGTTTCTCGACAGATGCGCCTGCAGCAACTAATTAATGATCATAACTTGATTGATCTGGTTGTAAGCAGTCTTGTGCAGTATGTTGCTATGCCGCATATGGCCTGTAGTACAAGGACACCAAATTCTAAAACTTTAGATGGTCAATTGAATCATGATGAAAACATCAAGGAGAGGCTTAGTTTTCTTCAGTTTGCACTACAGTCTGGAGCTGTTTGTTTGCCATAGGAATCTGCTGGGAAGCTATGAAATTGTCTAGTTGAAATGCAGACGTGTAACGCAGATGGGAAATGGCATTTTGTTGTTATGAAAGTAAAACTTATTTCTTCAAATTGAAAACCACGAAATAGAAAAGCGGAGGGTTCCTTTGACATTGACCTGCCAGATGCTGAAATGGGAAAACATGTGTACACGTGTTCCTCCTGAGCTACGTGGTTATTTCCATATTGGGCACGTAAAAGGTTTCTTTTTCAAATCAATACTTTGCTTCCATCTCGATGAACATGGCATCGACAAAAAAATGCGCTATGAATAACTCTCTATGGGATCAGCTTTTATTTCATATGTATGTTGAGAATGTTTAAAGGGAGAAAACGCACCTGGAAATGGCATAACTTAAAGGGAGAAAACGCACCTGGAAATGGCGTAACTTGGTCAAAAGGCAAAATTCAAAAGCTATTTTTATTTAAAATTAGTTTTTATTCGAATGGTGAAAGTCAAAGCTAAATTTAGAGAGAAGATATCCACAACAGCAGAGCGGTAAGATTGGGGGCCTATTTTTGTTTTCAGTTGTGATTCGAAAGGGTCTTTAGCTACAGTTTTCGCCCTTTCATTTTTCATCAACAGATTTGAGTAGAAAATGTAGCGATGTTCCTTTTCAGGATAGGGGGTTGGATTTTTAGCTCTTATTAGTTAATGATTAAACAATCCCTTAGTTTTAGTGGATCTGTTTTCCCACAGATAGTTTTATTTATTGTATGAAAAATCATTTGTAAGCTTAGAGAGAGTTCTCGAAGAGGTGTGAAGGAGAGAGCTTCATTGTACAGTTTTGATAGAGATTTAATTGAAAGTTGCAGCTCTGTTTCGTAAGATCCCTGTGGTAATAACTTAGCATTGTGTTTCTTCCTTTGTTTTCATGTGTCTTGTAAGGTTTTGCAGTTCATTCGTAGTAATTTTCTGTTGAACGCTTTTAAGTAAGAGAGGTAGAATTCAATTGTTGCTCTGCCTTGGAAAAGTGTTCAAGTTCTGTGTTTTCTTCTGCTTGAAAAGGATTCATACATTAATGCCCTTTTCAGCTATCTTAAACAGTCTTTTCACCCCATTTAATTTCAATTTGAATGCTTAAGCTCTTGCCTATCTTGCCTCATGAGATAATCTGAATATTTCATTTAATTTCCCTGCTCATGCTGTCTTTTGTCCCCATACTGTCCAAAAAACCCAGTCATTTATCAAAAACCCCATTCCTATCTATTTACTAGCCTAAAATTAGTTCCCATTTTAAGTCATCTCGCACCTTATTGCTCATTTTATCGAGATTGACTGGAGAGAGCCCTCTCCTGTCCTCGTAGGGCTAGCTACGAGGCTGAGCTTGGTTTGATGTTGCCTTGAACCTTGCCTTCGTTCAGCCTAAGGTAGATTCGAGCGCTAACACATCCTAGAGGTGAAAATTTAGAACTTGCTTACCCTCCAAGAGCATCTTGTATGGGTGGCTGAATTATGGATCTCTCTTGTAGAGAAGTTGCCAATCAGAAGTCTCGTACCCACAAGAGTTGAGCATGGCAGTTAGCATCATGATCAGTGGTCAGTTGAGGCAATCTACAACATTATTAGTGTTTCCCTTATTGTACATGATGTTCAAATGAAATTGTTGCAGATATGTGGAAAACTTATGATGGCGATCATTCTACAGCTTACCTTGTGTTTGTATGAACTGCAGGGGTCAGTGGTCTATGTGGATGATTGTTTCCTTCCCCAAAATGTAATGCTTCCATTGTCGGCAAGCCTGCACAATGGAATACATCTCTTTGTCATAAGTGGGATACTTATGTACTATTTCATATAGTGTCTCATTGTGATATGCCACTAGATTCCCATGTTAAGTAAGAATTGCCCTAATAGCATAGTCTGAGGCATCTGTCTCAATATAAAATGGTTGTTGCAAGTCTGGTAATGTGAGCACTGGGAAATATTAGAGGCGATGTTTAAAATCTATGAATGCCTTATGTTTAGATTTAGACAAAAATAAATTTTCTTTTGCTCCTCCCTTGGTGACTTGGCTCACGGGCCAAGTGATATTAAACAGTCCCAACACGAACTTGTGGTAGAAATTGGCAAGACCTGAAAAGCTACAGAGCTCTGTTAGAGTGGTTGGGGCTGGCCAATCTCGAGTGACTTTGATTTTGGCTGGATCCACCTGCACCCCCCTCTCTTCAATAATGTATCCCAAATACTAAACTTGGGTCATGCCAAGACTACACTTCTCCAAATTGGCACACAACTTGTGTTGCCCCACTATTTGGAGGACCTGTCGGATGTGATGGAGGTGCTCTTCCCAAGTATAGCTGAAGATCAAGATGTCATCCAATTACACTACTACAAATGAATTGGTGAATGGCCACAATATTTCTCCCATCAGCCTCATGAAGGCTGTAAGAGAATTCCTCAACCTGAAAGGCATGACCAGCCTTTCGAAAAGACCCTCCTTGGCTTTGAAGGAAGTCTTCCACACATTGGAGGATTCGATTGGTACCTGGTGATACCCAGAATTCAAGTCGATCTTGTTGAAATATTTTTACCACTTAAGTTGGTCCAGAAGGTCATAAATCCATGGGATTTGGTACCTATTCAGGACATTGATCTTATTCAGTGCTCGATACTCAATACAAAGTCTCCAAGTTACATCCTTCTTCTGCACCAACATAAGCGGGCTCCCATAGGGTGATGAAATTGGTCAGATGTGACCTTTATGCAGTAGTTCCTCAATCTACCTCTTGATATCGTCATTATCTAGAATAGAGCTTTGATAGATTGGTCCATTGGGTAGCAATGCACCTGTGCTTAGCTCAATGGGGTGCTTGACCTGACAGTGTAGAGGCACCCCTACGAGTGATTTGAAGATGTCCCCATACTCCTCCATGACCTTGTCCATCTATTGTTGTCATGCGAAGGATATTTGTCTGGAGGTCATGGCCATAGTATTCTTCTTGCCCTAAGGGTGGATTATTAGGAAAAAAATTTCCTAGCTTTGGAAATGAGCTTATTGCATTGTTTTACAGTAACCAAAGAGATGGCGATAAGCAGTCCTACCTACAGTATACTATACAACTTATTGACCAAAGAAACAAGAACATCATGAGGTTGGGACTCATACACAACATGTCGCTTCCACAAGTATGGTTGGCCTAATAATACATAAAAAACATCAAGAGGAGCAATCTCACATAATACCTCATCCATGAAGGGCTTGATACTATAGGGAATGCGACATTGCTGGTTGACATGGAAATCCCATCCTTAGTGAAGCCACCTGATGGTGTATGACTCTGGGTGTGTTGTGTTTGGAAAGCCCAACCGCTTCATGACCTTTAGTGAAACGAGGTTCTTTTGGCTCCCGCTGTCGACAATGAACTGTAACGGGGAACCCTTTGCCCACATCTGGGAATAGAAGAGACACTCCCCCTCCTCTGGATATTCTGGTTCCTCCTTGTAGATCTTCATGGTGGCAATGGTGCCATTTGGTTCTGCATCAATAATATTCTTCCCTTTATCATTCCCCTTGTCAGGTTTTGATTCAGAGTTGGAGCATGCATCCGATTCAGAATCCTTCATCTTGGGCACTAGTGACTGATTGGCGCGACACTCACTTGTGTTGTGAGTGGAGCTCTTCTGGAACTCACACCACTTTCCCATTTCATTCTTCGGCTTCGTAGTGTTGTTATTTTCTTGCAGCTTTGGTGATTTATCCTATGTTGTAGCTTTGGTTTTGTTGTAACCACCTAATGATGATCCTAGACCTCCCAACAATGTCTCTTCAACCCTTGGCAGATAGACACTAGTACAATTTGTACAATAATGTATTTACAATGACTAAGTATAATGATTGTATGCAGTGCTACCCACTTGAAGACTTCATATGCTGAACTTCTTGCTGTTGTTATGCACCTTGGTTGATGCTCTTTTCATGCTACTCTCTGTTGCACCTTGCTTTGCTTTTCTTCCATAGAAAGTCTGGTCCTTTTCAACCCTTGACAACACATGATCTAGCTTTTTCTTGCCTTCTAGGAGCTCGATATTGAATCTGGTGTATCTCTGTTATTTCAGATAGTCAATATCTAATTTTCAGTGTTGTAGTAGTCCTCTGAGTCATATTTCTAATACCACAGTTCTGACCCAATTTTTATTCTTCAAGGGAGAGTTATACCCAATCTCTCACAATGCCCTAATTATGGACTGTTTCAGCAGAGTGCACTTGTACGGAATGCCACGTGTCACTGTTTCTTCATTTGGCTTTGAAATTGATAGAGAAAAAAGTACTGACTGTACAATATCTACCACTTTTTACGAATTTCCAATCCGATACTCAGAGAGTGATTTATGACGAATTTACCAAGGTCACTTCTTTGAGATGAATTTCAGGAGCCTGCAAAAACCCTGACTTCCATAGATCATATCTCCAAAAATATTGTGCACCTTGATTTGAAATTTTTACAGTAGCTTCCTCAGGATTTCAGCTTCGCCTCATAAAAATTTCAGCTTCTGAACCTTCGTAGAAAAAAGTTAGAGCGAAAATGCCACGATGACCTATTTGAGATGGCGAAATCCCTTGCATAAGGAGGAAATGAAGATCACAATTTATATAAATTCTTAAGTTGAGAGAGGCTTAAACAAGTGAACGTGGGAGGGATTTTTGGAGCTTAAAAAATATTAATTATGAATTTTAAATGACACATGCCCCAACCCCATGGGGTTTTAGCCCACTAACCGGGGGTACAAACTTCAAACATGAATATCTCTCAAACCGTGAAGAATTACATGGCGTGCCATATATCAACGGAAACATATAGACAAGTAGAAACCATCAAAATAATTATTGACCTAGAATATATTAATTTGGTAGGTCAAAATTCCCATGCAATATTGGGTTAGCCCTTGGTGCTACTTGGGTTGATATCAATGACAACTGCTGATCAACAGATCTAACGGTCCTCACCTAGTCGCCTTTCTTCGCAAACAAGAGGCAGAAATTCCTTACTGGAGGGTCCCACAACAATTTTCACCAATCATAGGCAATCACACTTTGCACTTTATAAGATTTACTTTCCCCGCAACTTTGCACTTTTCTCACTTTACAATTTAACTTAGTGGTTAACCTATATTTCGTGCGATCTTCAATATTGCACCGTTCCAACACGTGTCCCTTCTCCACTTCGCATCACACACAAAATAACTTACCCTGCGATGACCTTGACACTTAAACGCTAAACTTTGCAATTTGTGCTTTCGATCTCTGCCGTTGGTCTTCGTTGGATCCGATGGTCCACACTTGTCTCCTTGCCGATCCACTTCACATCACAAGTTAAATAACTTAACTTGCGAAGTCTTAACCGTAAACACTATACCCTCCTATGTGTGACATATTCATGGTTGCGATGTGATTGTCACCGTTGATCTCAACCAGATCTATGGTCCTCGCTGCTTCTTGGAAATCCAATTTTCCTTCGATCCTCGTTGTTGCTTGCAAATGCGATCGCCTTCTGTTGTGCGCTTAATGTAATATTCAATTCAACATAGGATTCATGCAAGATCTATAGTCCTCCTTTGTTATTTATTCACTCCAACTTGGGATTATCACGCTTGCTTCATGTTCACGACTCTACCTAGCACGTTCACAATTCTGCCTTTGTTATTTTCTTGCCTTTTCTCCTTTTCTTCCTTAACTTCCTTTGTTGCCTTTGTTGCCTTTGCCTTTTTGATGTATTTCTTGCCTTTAAATTTTTTTTTCCTTTGATCCTTTGGTGCCTTTGCTGATGGTCTAATGTTTCTCCTTACCTCTCTGCTGCTCTGCTATCTCTCTTTTATGCTTCTCCACTTAAATTTTTCCTTCTTTGCCTTATTTCTCCTTTATACTCCAACTGATGTTGATCTGCTCCTTTGTTCTCAATGATAATTATGGTGTTTTTCCTTTGCCTTGCTTCTTTGCCTCTTCGCTACACATTGCTGCTCCTTTTATAATTTTGGTGCTGCTACATTGTGCTCCTTTTCCATCAATGACAATATTTCTAACATAGGTTTCCCACCATTCCTTGATATGGGGAGTGGCTTTGAGGAGTTCAAAAGTAATATTTTCTTGGCTGGAAAAGTCATGAACCAAGAAATACCTTTCTAGTATATTCAACCATCTATCTACAACTTCTACATCCATTTGGCCCTAAAATATGGGAATGTAAAATTTTACTTGTACCTTGAATAGAGTTGTGCCTCCAGAGTGGCTACTGGATGCAGATGCACAACCAGTGGGAAGTCGTTGAAGGACCTAGGCAAAGTTATACATCATCACGTTCCTTTTTTTCTCGAGGGCCTCCTCGAGCAATATTTTGATATGATCTACTACTCCCTAGTATTTATTTTCGTCCCCCATGGGTGACCATCGGGGTTTGCAAGGATGATCTTGTAAAGGTTGAACCAGATCGAGCCCTAAATCCTTATACCCCGACCTCATTGGGGACATACAAAGAAGGATAGAGAAAGAGGAGACCGCTCTGATACCACTGATCAAGACTTATACATGAATGCAATAAAATAAAAAAATACACATAAACGCATAGATGTAGCAGAAATAAGACTTCATTTCATTAATATCACATAACTGAAATATGCTTATAGACAGAATTGAAATATAAATTTAGGTAAATGTATTTTAAATTAATCACATCATTAGGATTAGGTTGACATTTCGAACCATCTATTGTGGTTCATCCTTAGGACAAGGTAAAAAATATGTTTGATCTCAATGAATAAATAGTTAGGATGCATCATTGCCCGGAGAGAGCCATTGAGACTAGCTATTAAGAACTAGGCGTTGCAAACAAGCTATCGATTTTTTACATTTCAAAAGATTTTAACCATTAACCCTATTAACCCTATAAATATTTTAATTGATAATAATATTTTATTAATTGTGTTTTAATTTATTAATTAAATTATAGTTTTAATTACGTTTTTAAATATATATATATGAAATCAGTTTTTTCAAAGCGTTCAACTATTAACCGTATTATAGTAATATATAATTAATAATAAACATTTATTAATAAAAATTCGAACTAATTAACAACTAGTTTTTTAACAGCTAGTTTGCAATGGCTAGTTCTTAACAGCTAGTCTCATGGCTCTCTCCGAGCAATTATGCATCCTAATTATTTATTCATTGAGATCAAACATATTTTTTCACCTTGTCCTGAGGATGAACCAAATTAGATGGTTTGAGACATCGACCTAATCCTAATGATGTGATTAATCCGAAAGACATTTATCTAAATATGGATCACAAAAGTCTGGGATCTAACATTATTTCACTATACGGAAGGGAATTGGCTGATAAGCCTCGTCATTTGGAGCGAGCTCGATTGCAAGTGGCTAAAAAGAAATCTGATCCCACGTTTCTCAAAAGATGTAGGGATACATCATTGATTCTGGTTTTTTCTTGTATTTCCCATCCTCTTAACCATTCTAAAAATAGACCTATTTTTCTTAAATCTAGTTTGGCTTTGTTAAGATTGGAGATTGGTAAATTGTAGAGAGATTTGGATTTTATTTCTCAGAATCTCTTATTTCTGCATCTGGATTTGGTGAATTGTCTTTCTTGTTATCTTTGGAATGCATTAGATGGGGTGTCAGCAACTAAAGCTCTTCATGTGGAAGCCCTTGCTAATAAGAAGCACGCTTCCAAGTTTGAGAAGCTTCTTATTTCAGTCTCTCTTTCCTATACAGATCATTCCTCCTTGCACCAGTGAATAAGCGTAATCAGCAGGGACTAGATCTCCACCCTGAGTACTTGGGCTTGGCAGAATTTTTCAGATCCCTCGACGGTAGTCTCCTCGGACTGTCCTTCTTCCATTACAGTTTCGGATGCGACATCTTCACTACCCTCTTCAGAATCTCTGGTTAGCTCAAATCGGTCTTCATTCAATTCTCCTGTGGACTCAGCGTTCCTTTCGGGGAACACTATCTCTTTGGCTTCAACTTCAGTTGTCGTGTTGAAATATGATTCTCTTGTTTCAATTTCGAATCAAAAATCTATTGTTGCTCTAGTGTTCTCGGCGTTAAACTGTGAGGAAAAGGATGTTAGTTGTTCGTTGATGGATGATCAAGGTGCGAGCAGTGATAAGAATTCCAATTTTGAAGAGTGGGCTCGTCTGTGTTCCGTCTCCTCCTCATTGATTCAACTGTGTTCTTCAGCGGATTAGAAGTCTGGTTCCGTCTCCTCCTCTGCGGATCAGCTTTTCTCTTCTTCGTATCAGTTGCGTTCGTCATCAGATCATAAGTCTGGGCAGATGTTCCGACAAGAGTCCAGTTTTGAAGCGGAGACTCCTCTGCGTTTTGTCTCCTCCTCAGCAGATCAGCTGGGTTGTTCATCGGATCAAATTCCTGGGCAGTCCTCTCTGTGAGGTTTGGTTTCACAATGCGGTTCCATTTCTCTGGATCCTACACTACATCACTTGGTGAACTGGTTGGCGGTTCGTCATTCGGATGGCCTCCCCATCTCCTTCACAGAAAAGTATTGTTCGGTTTCTAATGTTGATGTAGGGATCCCTAACATAGTCGTAAATAGGAATATTCATAAGGATTCTAGTTCTAACTCAATTATAAATATGAAAAATAATAATCATTTGGATATGAATTATAATAGTATTAATACAATGATTAATCCTATTAACTTTAATAATATTAATAACGACGATTACAATACTAAGGGATATATTTCAAGGAAGCTTCATAATAAGATTTATAATAATAATAACATAAATAACATTAAAAACTCTAATATTAACAATATTAATTCCTTTAATAATAACAAAAGTAATATTAAAAATACTAATTCATTTAATCAAAACAATATTCATAATAATAATAATGATAATGATAATAATCTCTCTTCAGGTAGGAATAATGTTATTAATCTTTCTAGTTTCAATTTTGATTCTTCTGTTTTTAATCTCCTTAATAAAGGTCTTATTTTTTCCCTTGCCCCTAGGAAGATTCCCAATGATGACATTATCTGTAGCATTGAGTATGGCATCAAGGAGACCATTAGACAGGATTGTTCCGTTATTCTGAGGAAGGCGAAGCCTCCCAAAAGAAATTTGAGTAAGCTTGAGTTTCTTTCCCTTAAAGCCCTTAGGGATAACCTTGATATTGTTATCCTTAAAGATGACAAGGGTGGTGCCATAGTCATTATGAATAGTTCTGACTATGACAGTAAGATGATTGACCATTTATCCAATAGTGGTTGTTATGTCAAGCTTAATAATAATCCCCTTAAAGCAGTTTCTAGAGAGGTTTCCCTCACCATTAAGTCTGATTCCACCCTTAATCCTCTCTCTAGAAATCTTATTGAGAGCAATCCCCTCACCCCTAGGATTTATGGTCTTCCTAAGATTCATAAACCTGGTGCCCCTTTAAGACCCATTGTTAACACAATAGGTGGTCCCTCCTATCATCTTGCTAAATTCTTAGATCAAAAGCTTAAACCCCTCGCGGGGCTCACAGAATCCTTTGTTAAGGACTTAGCTTCCTTCATCAAAGAATGGAAAGACATTAAGTTGCAACGTGGGGAGTTATTATTAAGCTTTGATGTTGTATCATTGTTTATCAAAATTCCCATCCAGGAAGCCATTGATCTCATTAGTCGTGTCTCTGATCATGACACCTCTAAATTAGTGGGTCTCTGCCTCACGTTGACCTTTTTCAGTTTCAAAGGTGAGTTCCATGAGCAAACTTGTGGTGTTGCTATGGGTTCCTTCCTTTCCCCTATTGTTGCTAACTTATTTATGGAAGATTTTGAATCTAAGGGCATAGCCTCAGCTCAATTTCACCCTAGGAAATGGAACCGGTTCATGGATGACACTTGTGTTTTCTGGTCCCATGGTCGTGAAAATTTAGATCAATTTATTAAGCACCTGAAATCCCTATCTGAATCAATTAAATTCACGATGGAAGTGGAGGTGGATGGTTGCTTGCCCTTCTTGGATATTATTTTGTCTAGAAGGGAGGATGGTTCCATTTCCCACCAAGTTTTTCGCAAGAAAACTCACACAAAACAGTATCTCCATGCTAGTTCTCATCATTTTCCTACTTGGAAATTTGGTGTTCTTTTCACTCTTGCTACCCATGCTTTAAGAATCTTTGATGATAGCCACTTAGAGGTAGAGAAATCCCATCTTCTTGAAGTGTTTGAGAATAATGGTTATAGTAGATCTGAGGGCCTTAAAGCCTTTCAAAAATACTATAAAGGGTTAAAAGGTAAATCCTCTCGTGATTATCCTATCTCCAAAGTTCATCTCTCATTTACCTAGGGGACTTCAGACAAAATTTCTCATGTCCTCAAACGGAATAATGTATCTTCTTCTTTCAAGCCTCTCTGTACTATTAGAAACTCGCTTGGTTCTGTAAAATACCCTATTGACCCTAAGGACATGAAGGGTGTTTATTTGTTTCCTTGCTCCTGTGGCATTCCCTATATTGGGGAAACAGGTCGGTCTATTATATAGAGAATCCAGGAGCATGCGGTAGACATCAAACATAATCGATCACACACTTCTGCTCTTGCTGAACATGTGGAAAAATCGGGTCACCGTGTTTGCATTGAGGATTACAAAGTCCTTGCTAGGGTGGGTCACTTTCACCATAGGAAGCTTAGGGAAGCCATTGAGATTGAAAGGCATGCTAAGAATCTCAATAGGGATGATGGGTGGAAATTGAGTAAGAGCTGGATTCCAGCTCTCTCTAATAAATTTCGCCCTTTTGATTTTATATTTTGTTCCTTATTATTATTAATTACTAATTTTGTTTTATTTAACTTAATTTAACTTAATTTAATTTATTTATTTATTTTTAATATATTTATTTATTTTTATATTTATATTTATTATTATTATTATTATTATTATTATTATTATGTAATTTTCCGAAATGGAAATCAACAACTTTTACACCACTGAAGAACTCCTTTGTTGGAAATATGAACAAGGCTATGTTAGAGATGGACTGAGAGGGATTTTACCAGTTATGTCACGTCTAAAGAGAGGATGAGAACCAGAGGCTATCTGGCTCTTTCTCAGGCTCTGCCTATAGCTATGTAAATACTTCTTCCTCAGAAGATCTTGTTTAAAAGGATGAGCTACCGCAACATCTGAACTTCAATAATGAATAGAAGTGAAATAATACACCATAATGTATAAGAAGAGTGCATGGCTGATATATAAAGTATAAAAAGCAAATAATATACAAATCTTGAGGAAGAAACCTCTCAAGATAGCCTCAATCAAGAATGTACATGTAAAATCAAGACTACATTGGTACATATTGCTGCCCTAGCCATGACTGCGCAGTTACATGAGGAGACTGCAACATATAATATGAAAATGTAATGATACATCAATATCAACTCAAATAAAGAGGGGGAGCAAGCTCTCACCCCTGAAAATAACTAACTAACAATCCTTAGAAGGATTGGTTGCAATACATATACAAATGATGAAATACAAAAATGTCGGAGTTGCAGTGTAGCTACTGCAACTCAATAATAATACAAGGATGGAGAAGGGAAAGAATGTTGCAAAAAATATAGCAACCTCCTCCAATGATCTTCTAAGTGAAAGGCTTCCCCTTTCACTAAATATTACACTCTCTAATCCCCAAGGTGAATCTTCCTACAATTTCCCTCTGAAAATAATGTTGTAAGAGGGAGAGACTGTGCTGAGATTGAGATGAAAAACTTGGCCCAATGCAAAAATCTGCAATAAATCTCTGGGGATCTCCTTTGCTGATCTCCCAGAGAAAGAGAGAGATCCTCCTCCACAAAACTAGCTCCGGAAATGTGTGATGGTGATCCCTCACTCCAACACCAGCAACTCCAACGTTTCTGCCCAACAGAATAACGCAGTAGCTGAAGATGAGTGCTTTTTCCTCAAGCCAAGATGTGAGGAAGATGAAGAACAACTCCTCCAAGGCCTGCCAAGGAAGAGAAGGAGACTCCTAAACAATAATCTCTCTTGTGCTAAGCAACACAAGCTATCTCAGTTCAACAACTGAAGAGAGCTGCAATTCGAAATTCTCATGCATGAATGAACAATGGCTCTCCTTCACCTTTTTATGCAAGGAATACTTTCTTGTCATGGACCCCACCCATTAGGGTTTCTCTCATTCTCTATTTTCCCTCCATTCAAAACTGCGTAGTCTTCATGAGCAAGCTTCTCCTCTTAGCCACGTTGTTGACTTGGTCAACCATGGTCTAGTTTACTTGCTTTTGGCCCTTTTCACACTAGGGACTGCCAAATTTAGCCACTTGAGTGACTCTTTGCACCTTAGGAGAGTTTATTTTTCTGCTACATGTGCTCCCTTACCCATTTTATTTCTTTTATTAAAATAAAAGCAAAATTAATGTTCCAATTAACATAGTGAAAAATTTGGAACATTACATATTATTATTATTTATTTGTTTATTTTATTTTTATTTAATATATATATATATATATATATATATATTTTGGGTCCTCTCCCCTCTTTTCTCTTGGTTTCCTTTATTTTTATAATTATTATTCTTGATTTATAAATTATTAGAAGTTATATGGTTTTATTATAAAATTTTTGATTTACCTATAATAATGCTAAAACACCCTATTCTATTTAATATATTATTAAATTATGTTTTAACTTTTTGAAATCAATTTTTTACATTTCAAAAGATTTTAACCATTAACCCTATTAACCCTATTATAATAATATATAATTAATAAACATTTATTAATAAAAATTTGAACTAATTAACAGCTAATTTTTTAATGGCTAGTTTGCAACGGCTAGTTCTTAACAGCTAGTCTCAATGGCTCTCTCCGGGCTATGATGCATCCTAACTATTTATTCATTGAGATCAAACATCTTTTTTCACCTTGTCCTGAGGATGAACCACATTAGATGGTTTGAAACGTTGACCTAATCCTAATGATGTGATTAATCCGAAAGATATTTATTTAAATTATGGATCACAAAAGTCTCAGATCTATCAGAATTGAAATAATCTAGCTAGGGCACTGGTAGCTTATCTCTAAGAAGAGATGTGGTGGCTACAGGCCTCTGAACTCCATTAATATGAGGCTTGAAGGCCTATTTATTATTGATAAACAATGGAAAAGCCCAAACATCCAAAAATCTAACCCTAAGAGATGAAGCGCCAAAACTATGGGCCCTGTTTGGGTAATTTGGTACATCAACTTCTCGGAGACGTAACTTTGGCATACGATCTTCGTTTGATGTGCACAATACCTTGTTATAAATATATATCCGAGGACTACAACTTTGGAGTGAGAAAAATCAATCAAAGACCCATTTTTCTCCCAAATTTCCCAAAAAGCGTCCTTTAGGGCATCAAAATGGCTCCAAAAGTTCAGGACCCGAAAAACTACTAAAAATAGTAAACTGTGCTATGAGTAAGGACACTAAAAAACTAAAAGAAAAAATGGTGGGGGTCTAAGTGGAATAGGTGGGTGGCCACCAATATCCACTTGGATCAGTCATACATGAATTTGAGCTTATTGACATAGGGCATGCATTGAAAACATTGATGTATTATTTAATAGGAATAAAATTTGAACTAAGGATAGACCATAGTGATCTAAAATGTATTTTTGGACAAGAAAATTTAAATGATAAGAAAAAACTATGGCTAGAATTTATGAGTATGATTTTTATATTAAGCATATCAAGGGAAGATAGGACAAGGTTGTTGATGCAATTAGTATAAGAATACATGGAATGCATGCTATCAACATTAACATGTGTCAATAAGATTTAAAGAATATAATTTTAGAAGTGGTTATCTCATATGAGAATTACCTATAGGTAAAGAAAGGATTATAGTAGGACAAGGTTGAATTGAAATATGAAGAGCATAAATTGAAATAAGATGAAATTCTTATGCATAAAAATAGGGTCGATGTTTGGAAGTTGGTATTAAAAGAAGCACTTAATGTTCCATATAATGAAATCTAGGGTACCAACATACCATTACGTAATGAAAAGTAATACTTTTGGATAATAATGAAAAATTATATTATTGATTATATAGCAAAGTGTACATAATGCCAAAGATTAAAGGATGAGAATTGACATGGAATAGGTATTATATAGTCATTTCCAACTCTAGAGTGGAAATGGGAATTCATAGCCATGGATTTTGTTAGGGTCCTATAATATAGGGTTCATAAAATTTTGATTTGACTTTGATAAGTCTTGTAAATATGTACATACCTTGCTTTCTGCAAGTTGTTTTCCCATATTTTGAAAAAATGAAAAATAATAAAAAATAAAAAAGAGAGTAAAAAGTCTTAAAAGAAAGGTCAAAGGACTTTGAAAAATATATACCCCAAAAGAAAATAAATAAAACCTGAAAGTGAGCAAGTCCAAATGCCACTACTTTTTACTTTTACTACAAAAATAATGATTATGTGCAGAGTGTCAATAAATGCCATAATCCATGATCAGTTAAACAATTTAATATTAACTTGTCATGTTTCAATTTCATGTTTTAGATAGAGAATGAAGATTTGTCAAACTGTTTAAACTTGAAAAATCAGTAGATAGGTAGATAATAATGAGGAGATCAACAATTTAATCTGAGCCCTTGAATGAAATAAGGTAGATTTAGATTAGTTTTATGCTTTGGAAGATTTTTTTTTAAGGTTTCAAGCCTAAATGCACTTGCAAAATGAAGAAAAAATGTTATAAATACAAGATTGGGTAGGTAGAAAAGCAGTGGAGCAATCATGTAAATAATACATCATCAGGAAAAATCACTAATTTCCCCTCCCCCATGAGTGTTCAGTGTTCTAAGCTATCAGTCAAACATGCTCAAAGCATTTCTCTGACTTTTGTTGGGACCAGACCCAAGGCTCTATGACTGGTTAGTTGAAAATATTGAGTTCTTATGTTAAAATCCTCATGTATCATAATTTAGCCTTCATTGATGTACTAAAGCCCCTTTTTGCTAAGTAAAAACACACTCTTACTTAGTAAAATTGTAAATTCCCATATAATTAACTCTATCCCTTCATAAACATTCATAAAAAAACACAAATTCACAATTATCCTAAGTATTATTCAAAGAAATATGAAGATGAAAAAATGCTTGATTATTTTATATTTGGAGATAATGTGTACCTTGTTTTACATTTCACTCCCCTCTCATATTAACTTTTAACATATATTATTAAATCCCTAAAATACCCTTTTCCTATATTATTAATTCCATTTTATCTAAAAAACCCTAAAAACCCACTATTATAAACTTTTGACCAAGGGATATTATCCCATGTGCTTAAATAAAATCCCAAAATAAAAATC
Source organism: Pinus albicaulis (assembly GCA_034641835.2). Lineage (NCBI taxonomy): Eukaryota > Viridiplantae > Streptophyta > Pinopsida > Pinales > Pinaceae > Pinus > Pinus albicaulis. The sequence goes on from CM076577.1 coordinate 360,710,117, forward strand.
CCTTTGGTCTAAAAGATTATCCATATTTAAATATCCCGCCCTATAGTTTTCTAACTATTCAAAAAAGTTAAAAACTATATAATATAATGCATCATTATGCACATTTGAGAAACATTTTTTTAATAAAATATCGTAGTATAAACCCCGCCCACTTATGTTTTATTAAAAAAAATTTAAACAAATGTTTTAATAAAAACATTAAACCCGCCATAAGGATATATCATGACTAAAGCCTGCACTTTGTACATTGTATTAAACATTTTTATAATGTTTAAATCGTAATCCCCCGCATCTATATAGAATATGGTTTAAACGTGCTTTGAAAAACTTATTTCATAAAGTTAAACCCTTCCGCTGCACTTAATCCACCTCGGTCCCACCTAACCTGCTCCATGCAGCTCCCAAGCAATCTCAACCCTTCGCTTCAAACCTTTTGATCTGACGATTGAGGAGTGATTTCGAATAGAAAAGAGCACAACCGCCCCAAGGCAAAAGCCACGGGAAATGCGTGGTTTCTCACTGACCCCTCCCCTGCATGTGGCCTTTTATGATTGCATCGCGTGGGTTTTCATTAAAACTGCTTACCACTAAAAAGCAACGCGATAACCAGCCTGGTTTTCATCTATTACACTGCTCCGAAACCACTTCCCTCCATGACACGACCTGCATTTAATGCCAAAGGGTTAATACAATCAAAATGTTTAATAAAACCTTTGTTTATGCATTCTTCTACCTATCTTTTGTGTTTAAACCATTGTGTTTCTTTCCCTGACTGTGTAAGGCTGCAAAAGTCTTTGATACCCATTTTTATGCCCAGAACTTCCTAAATTCACTAGAGAAGCCTGTAAAAGACTACTGAGGAGCTATATCACTCCAGTTCAACCACTGAAGCAATCAATTCAACCAAAATACTGAAGAAAACCTTGTTAAATCCGATACCCGCATTCAAACAGGTATTCTTCTCAGATTCAAACTTGCAACTACATTAAAAAAACCTTTAAAAGAAAGAGAAATAATTTTAAATTAAGAAATTTATCAAATCCAATTTCCCAAAAGTCCCAGAAACAGGCCAAACTCTTGCAAAATTTTCCCAGGAACCCTAGTTGTCTATTGCATGGTATTTTCAAAGAAAATTATCATGTCTTCACAAATTAAGGATCAATTTCAAGCTCTAAAAGGCCAGAAATCCTCTATAGGCACTCTAACCTTCTGTAAACCTTTTTCATTAGAATTGTAGCCCATTTTTCAGTCAAAAAACTTAGAAAACCCTTGTTTTCAGTTTTAGACCAGTTTTTAGCTTCAGAACTTCATTTGAGAAACCTAATTGAGTATAAAATCCAAAAGGAAAGTCATCCTGTGAAAGATAAAAGAGAATTTTAATGTAAACATTAAAATAGGGCATTCATAATAGTCAGGGTAAAAGGAAGAACTCACAGTAAAGGTTAAAGTTCAAAGTAAAGTAAGAATTCACAGTGACAGTGAAAACAAAATAGACAAAGAGCATCAGAGTTAAAGTGTATAAGATGAAAGTCAAAGTGAAAGTCAAATCAGACAAAGTTACAGAGAAGTCAAGGTAAAACAGTAAAAGTAAATACAGAGGCAGTAAATGGTAAATAAAGATGAAAATAATTTCATCAACAATGAATTTTATCCAAAGTGAAAGTAAAAACAGTTAAAAGAACAATGAGGTTAAAAGATGAAAACAGAGCAAGAAGGGACATTTTTTCAGAAATTTCATGTTTAAAGTCATTGTTTTGCAGAAACTATTGTGACCAATCCAAGATTAATTTTTCACAAATGAAGGAGGTTTATGTTCATAAGATGTCAAACTACAAAAACCTCTCTCACTTTTCTAACCTCCATTATGGATTTGGAAATATTAAACAATATTTGAAAGCACTTTTTGTAGAAAATTCCTATTAAGTCATTGTTTTGCAGAGAAGATTGTGGTCAATAAGAAATACATCTTACAAAATAGAAGGATTTTTTTGTTCCTAATATACCCATATACAAAAACCTATCTCACCTTTTGCACAGGTATTACAGAATGAGAGATACATGCACATATTTACAGCCTATTTTTCAGACTGTGCAAAACTCAGTTTTACACATCGTTTTGTAGAGTATATTGTGAACAACTGGAGCATAATTTTAGGGAACTGAGAGAGTTTTATCTCAAAAATATATTTATATACAAAAACCTCTTTCAATTTTTACATATCTATTTCATATTGAGAAATACAAAGGTATCATTGGACCCCAATTTTGCAGAATTGTTGGAGCAGAATGCACAAAGAAAGGAGACAATTAGTGACTTGGATGCCTCATCATCAACTAAGAGTTGAGATAAAATTCAAATTCTCCTCTTTGTCATCACCTATCCATAAAAAATAGTGCCAAATAGATGCACTAGTTTTGAATGTCGTTTACTTAAGTGCTATTTTTGTAAAACAGTTGGAGATATTTATAAACCAATCTTGATATTTTTTCAAGATATTCTAGTTTAGAATTTGTATAAATACTTCACTCTTTGAAGTATTTTGTGTGGAATAAAATTGCTGGACTTATTATAGAAATTTTTGTTGAACATTGGAGGATATTGTGTGTTTGAATTCGAATTAGAAGACTGGACAAGCTGACTGGCATCATAATTCAGGATCCCTGTGATAAGCTTATGAGTGAAGTACTTACTACTTGTCACTGTTTCCTTTTATAAGTTTCATGCATTCATTTTATATTCGTTCTATCTGAATGTGTTACTAGGAGTATTACTACAGGATTATTCAAGTGCTCGTTGTCTTTAACTAGTTGCCATTTTAATGTTTTCTTCTGATTTCCGGTGCAAGGAACCCTTAATTGCTCTTTCTCCCGTTTGACCTCTGTCTTCTACTTCCATTTTATGGATCAAAGGATCCTTAAGTTCCCTTTATCCTGATCATACCACCTCACAAAAAATACTTTCCCAAATCTTTGAGGGTTATCTATCTTTCCCTGAATATATTTGTACATTTTTTGCCTTGATTTTTAGTGCTTCTAGCTTGATTTAGACCCCATATCCCAATGGACAAGTAGATTTATCTCTATATTACCTCCAAGTGATTTTTTCCCACCAAAACCTTTAAACCAAAACCAAAATTGTACTTTCATAACTAGCCTAATATTATAAATCAAAACAAAGTTAAACTTTAAAGAGAGAGTCCTCTTTGAACCCTAGGAAGGTTAGATCCTAGAGTTTGAAGTAGGTTTGTGGTTACCTCGGTGAGTTATCTCTTGAACCTGGAGAAATTATTGAGTGATAACATAATGGTGACTCCACTAGGGAAGACTAACATTTTATTCAGAAATATTTTACAGGTTCAGATCTAATATATCATCATGGACATTGATTAGACACATGAAGGTTAAAATCATCCACTTGGCAACTCCAACTCCAAATGAATTTAAAAAAATCAAATCTAAGACTCCACTGGTAAAAGGATCTAGCTTGGTTGTATAGATACAATGGCCCTTATTTATGACTATTTTACAAGATGACCCAATAATAAAATGCAGGTATTCTCCCATGAGCAGAGATCACATACCTGGATTTCCACACAAACTACCAAAGGTAAATTGGGATAAAAATCTTCCTATGTTTCGAGATGAGAATATTGGTGATCCTTTATTACATCTCATTGAATTTCATATACACTCATGGAGATTGAAGGGTGATTGGCATGAGGATTGCCTCATGAAGTTATTCATGGAAACCTTAGAAGGACAAGAAAGGGAATGGTATGAAGCACTCAAACCTGCTAGTTTATATTTTTTAAAGGATTTTCATAAGGTATTTTATGAGCATTATAAAGAAGATTTTCCATCTTTATCATTAGCTGAAAATTGTTGTGATCAAGCTGAAGATCTTATACATTACCTTAAAAATATTGATGAAGACTTTGGAAATTGGCATCCTAAATATTTATTAGAAGAAGTCCATAACTTTCATTCTCAAGGTAAGTGTCATGATAATCAAGAGGAGTTAATCAAATATGAAATTGATCAGGAGATGAATTAAGATCTACAAAGCCCCTTTGTAGTAACAAATGATGTTTCATATGATGTTTTGAATGAAGTTAAAGACTCATGATCAGTTTTTACATAAGTGAAAAAACATTTGTTATTCAAATCCAAGAATTTAAAGATTTCCACCCCCCCTCACCGAAGAAGAAATCAATTTGCTTCTAAACATGCAACCATCCTCAAAATATTTACATGATGAAGAAATTGTTTCTACTTATTCTAATGTTGATGCATGTACTAATGTTTTTATCCATGAAGAGGGAGAAGAATAGGTTGATGCTCATGCTGTTATACCTTCTCAAAAAGGCCCATTTCCTGATAGTACTCCTTTTGAGCAAAATGATGACCTTCAAATAGAATCCAACCAATCTAATCAAGATATATCAAGATTGCTGGAAAAAAAATCTACTGATCTAATGTGTATAATTGATGACATTCCTTATTATGAAGATTTTCCTAAGTATGATCAGAATGATGATAATTATGTTCTCCAAATTCAAGATAACTTCACAGAGAAATCACTAGCTAGTTTTTGGGATGAGGAAGTTCAGTTTCGACAGCTCAAATATAGTGATCAGACAATACACATCAAATATAAAAGTGAAAAGAAAGTTCAGAAATTTTGAAAGAAAGTTCTATACCATTATGCTCTAAAGCATTTCAGTTTTTAAAGGATGAACAACCCCTAGAAATCTATGAAATTCCATTAAAACCCATATATAAATTGCATCAATATTTCGAAGTTTTTCATGATCCAATAGCAGATATGTTGGATAATGAATGCATTCAAAGTCATTCTCCATTTATTGACTATGAGCTTCAAGATAAAGATGATAAATTTTCCTCAAACAAACATTTTCATCAGTAGAAATATGATCACAAATCTTACCTGAAAATCTGAAAGTATCTCAGAACAATCATAGGTTGAGTTTGCAAGGAAATAAAGTTAAAAATGACAATTTAGTCTCATGGAATGGAGGTCATCTAGAACAGATGTACAGTTATTTAGATCAGTTAAACATTGGTGTATATACCTTGGACGATCCTTTTGAAAAGTTTCTAGAGTCAACAAAGGAAATCAAGTATTTCCTTATTCTCTCATTTGTTGACAAGTTTCTAATAGGTTGCAGAATTAAAATTTTCACAATCAAAAAGCACATGCAAAAAAATATATCAAAGTATATAATTCTTGAATGGTTGCATTGGCTATTTCATTTTACCTAACCAGTAGTTGGACAACTAATTAGAGTAAGTAGGTAGGATTTTAGCTTATTTCAGTTTTCATTTTTCAGCTAGTTTGAAATAATTCATTAAGATTTGAAAGCCAAAGGCCCTAAGATATTGATGATTTATAATTTTGGTTTGAAGTTTGCATCACCTTTTTTTAGTCTCAGATTAGATTTTAGTTTGCAGAAAAGGGTGTAAATTTAGTCCAAGAGTTTCAGTCAAAGAGATTTTATAACAAAGCAAACGCATGTTTGGGATTGGCTCAAAGGATCAAGCAACTAGTCAACCATGTTCTTGGCATCTCACCAGGAAATTTCATCCCCATGTGGAGCCACTGTTAGGGTCCTATAATAATAGGGTTCATAAAATTTTGAATTGAATTTGATAAGTGTTGTAAATATGTACATACCTTTCTTTCTGCAAGTTGTTTTCCCATATTTTGAAAAATGAAAAATAATAAAATATCAAAAAGAGGGTAAAAAGTCTTAAAAGAAAGATCAAAGGACTTAGTAAAATATATACCCCAAAAGAAAAGAAATAAAACCTGAAATTGGGCAAGTCCAAATGCCACTACTTTTACTTTTACTGCAAAAATAATGATTATGTGCAGAGTGTCAATAAATGCCATAATCCATGATCAATTAAATAGTTTAATCTTAACTTTTCATGTTTCAATTTCATGTTTTAGATAGAGAATGAAGATTTGTTAAACTATTTAAACTTGAAAAATCAGTAGATAGGTAGAGAATAATGAGGAGCTCAACAATTTAATTTGATCCCTCGGATGAAATGAGGTAGATTTAGATTAGTTTTATGCTTTGAAAGAAAATGTTTTAAGGTTGCAAGCCTAAATGCACCTGCAAAATGAAGAAAAAATGTTAGAAATACAAGATTAGGTAGGTAGAAAAGAAGTGGAGAAATCATGTAAATAATACATCATCGGGAAAAATCACTAATTTCCCATCCCCCATGAGTGTTCAGTATTCTAAGCTATCAGTCAAACATGCTCAGAGAATTTCTCTGACTTTTGTTGGGACCGGACCCAAGGCTCTATGACTGGTTAGTTGAAAATATTGAGTTCTTATGTTAAAATCCTCGTGTATCATCATTTACCCTCATTCATGTACTAAAGCCCCTTTTTGCTAAGTAAAAACACACTCTTACTTAGTAAAATTGTAAATTCCCATATAATTAACTCTATCCCTTCATAAACATTCATAAAAACCCACAAAATCACATCTATCCTAAGTATTATTCAAAGAAATATGAAGATGAACAAATGCTTGATTATTTTGTATTTGGGGAAAATGTGTATTTTGTTTTACATTTCACTCCCCTCTCATATTAGCTTTTAACATATATTATTAAATCCCTAAAATACCCTTTTCCTATATTATTAATTCCATTTTATCTAAAAACCCCTCAAACCCACTATTATAAACTTTTGACCAAGGTATATTATCCCATGTGCTTAAATAAAATCCCAAAATAAAAATCCCTTCGGTCTAAAAGATTATCCATATTTAAATATCCCGCCCTATAGTTTTTTAACTATTCAAAAAAGTTAAAAACTATATAATGTAATGCATCGTTATGCACATTTGAGAAATTTTATTTTAATAAAATTTCGCAGTATAAACCCCGCCCACGTATGTTTTATTAAAAGAATTTTAAACAAATGTTTTAATAAAAAACTTAAACCTACCATAATTATATATCATGACTAAAGCCCACACTTTGTACATTGTATTAAACATTATTATAATGTTTAAATCATAAGCCCCTGCCACTATATAGAATATGGTTTAAAAGTGCTTTGAAAACACTTATTTCATAAAGTTAAACCCTTCCGCTGCACTTAATCCACCCCGGTCCCACTTAGCCCGCTCCATGTAGCTCCCAAGCAATCTCAACCCTTCGCTTCAAACCTTTTGATCTGATGGTTGAGGAGTGATTTCACATAGAAAAAGAGCACGAGCGCCCCAAGGAAAAAGCCACGCGAAATGGGTGGTTTCTCGTCGACCCCTCCCCCCCACGTGGCCTTTTATGATTGGATCGCACGAGTTTTCATTAAAACTTCTTACCACTAAAAAGCATCGCGATAACTAGCCTGGTTTTCATCTATTACACTGCTCCGAAACCACTTCCCGCCATGACATGACCTCCATTTAATTTCAAAGGTTTAATACAATCAAATTATTTAATAAAACCTTTGTTTATGCATTCTTCTACCTATATTTTGTGTTTAAACCATTTTTTTGGCTTCCCCGATTGTGTCAGCCGGAAAAATCCTCTGATACCCATTTTTACACCAAAAACTTCCTAAATTCACCAGAGAAGCCTGTAAAAGACTGCTGAGGGGCTATATCGCTCCAGTTCAACCACTGAAGCAATCAATTCAACCAAAAGACGGAAGAAAACCCTGTTAAAGTCGATACATGCATTCAAACAGGTATTCTTCTGAGATTCAAACTTGCAACTACATTAAAAAAACCTTTAAAAGAAAAATAAAGCATTTTAAATTAAGAAATTAATCAAATCCAATTTCCCAAAAGTCCCATAAATGGGCCAAACTCTGGCAAAATTTTCCCAGGAACCCTAGTTGTCTGCTGCGTGGTATTTTCAAAGAAAATTATCATGTATTCACAGATTAAGGATCAATTTCAAGCTCTAAATGGCCATAAATCCTCTGTAGGTGCCCTAACCTTCTTTAAACCTTTTTCATTAGAGTTTTAGCCCATTTTTCAGTCAAAAAACTTAGAAAACCCCTGTTTTCAGTTTTAGACCAGTTTTTAGCTTCAGAACTTCATTTGAGAAACCTAATTGAGTATAAAATCCAAAAGGATAGTCATCCTGTGAAAGATAAAAGAAAATTTTAATGTAAATATCAAAACAGGGCATTCATAATAGTCAGGGTAAAAGTAGGAACTCACAGTAAAGGTTAAAGTTCAAAGTAAAGTAAGAATTCACAGTGACAGTGAAAACAGAACACCCAAAGAGCATCAGAGTTAAAGTGTATCAGATGAAAGTCAGAGTGAAAGACAAATCAGACAAAGTTATAGAGCAGCTAAGGTAAAACAGTAAAATTAAATACATAGGTAGTAAATGGTAAATAAATATTAAAATAATTTCAACAACAATTAAGTTTATCCAAAGTGAAATTAAAAACAGTTAAAAGATGAAAACAGAGCAAGAAGGGATATTTTTGCAGAAATTTCAAGTTTAAAGTCATTGTTTTTCATAAACTATTGTGACCAATCCAAGATGCATTTTTCACAAATGAAGGAGGTTTATGTTCCTAAGATGTCCAACTACAAAAGCCTCTCTCACTTTTCTAAAAACCATTATGGATTTGGAGATATTAAACAATATTTAAAAGCAATTTTTGCAGAAACTTCCTGTTAAGCCATCATTTTGCAGAGAATATTGTGGTCAATAAGAAATACATATTACAAAATTGAAGGGGGTTTTTGTTCCTAATATACCCATCTACAAAAAACTATCTCATTTTTTTCACAGGTATTACAAAATGAGAGATACATGCACATATTTATAGCCTATTTTTTAGATTGTGGAAAACTCTGTTTTACACATCTTTTTGCAGAGTATATTGTGAACAGCGGGAGAATAATTTTAGGGAACTGAGAGAGGTTTATCTCAAAAATATATTTATCTACAAAAAATCTTTCACTATTTACACATCTATTTCGGATTGAGAAATACAAAGGTATCATTGGACCCAAAGTTTGTAGAATTGCTGGAGAAGAATGCACAAAGAAAGGAGACAGTTAGTGACTTGGATGCCTCATCATCAACTAAGAGTTGAGATCAAATTCAAATTATCCTATTTTTCATCACATATCCATAAAAAATAGTGCCAAATAGATGCACTAGTTTTGAGTGTCCTTTACTTAAGTTCTATTTTTGTAAAACAGTTGGAGATATTTGTAAACCAATCTTGATATTTTTTCAAGATATTATAGTTTATAATTTGTATAAATACTTCACTCTTTGAAGTATTTTGTGTGGAATAAAATTTCTGGACTTATTATAGACATTTTTTTTGAACATTGGAGGCTATTGTGTGTTTGTATTCAAAGTAGCAGACTGGACAAGCTGACTAGCATCATAATTCAGGATCCTTGTGATAAGCTGATGAGTGAAGCACTTCCTACTTGTCACTATTTCCTTTTCTAAGTTTCATGCATTCATTTTATGTTCGTTCAGTCTGAATGTGTAACTAGGAGTATTACTACAGGATTATTCAAGTGCTCCTTGTCTTTAACTAGTTGCCATTTTAATGTTTTCTTCTGATTTATGGTGCAAGGAACCCTTAATTGCTCCTCCTCTTGTTTGACCTCTGCCTTCTACTTCCATTTTCCGGATCAAAGGATCCTTAATTTCCCTTATCCCGATCATACCACCTAAAAAAAACCACTTTCCCAATTCTCTAAGGGTTATCTATCTTGCCCTGAATATATTTGTACCTTTTTGGCCTTGATTTCTAGTGCTGCTAGCTTGATTTAGACCCCATATCCAAATGGACAAGTAGATTTTTCTCTATCTTACCTCCAAGTGATTTTTTCCCACCAAACCCTTTAAACCAAAACCAAAATTGTACTTTCATAACTAGCCTAATATTATAAATCAAAACAAAGTGAAACTTTAAAGAGAGAGTCCTCTCTGAACCCTAGGAAGGCTAGATCCTAGAGTTTGAAGTAGGTTTGTGGTTACCTCGGTGAGATCTCTCTTGAACCTGGAGAAATTACTGAATGATAACAAATTTATCACTATTTTGTTGAAAATGACACCAAGAAAGATTCCAAATTAATTTTCCCTTGAATTAAATTAGAAGAAAATTTTAATTCCACATCTCATGGGAGCTTGTATGAGTTAACTAAGTTAGTTTGACTTAGTTGGTTCAATTAATTCAAGTTGAGGGCCTAAATTGAGTCATGTAGAGTGGTTACTACTTTTTAGGAACCCTTACTGAGTTTATTTTGACATGTAATTAATTAATTCAATTTATCTAAGTTAAAGTCAGTTTAACTAGTTCCAATTGTTGGAGGAACTAGTGGAAGGTCAAAGTGTGGAAGTGGAACTTGAACCACACTCAATGATCAACCAGATAATTGATAAATCAGCCATAAATAACTCATGCATGTGTGAACTGAGAGTTACCCAGTTGAGATTGGAGTTAAAAGGAAGTGCACTATGATTTGTATAATCATCCAAATGGCATAGGTGGTGCATGCAGTTAGAGGAATGCCTATGATGGATTGTGCAATACTAGATGGGATTTCCCTAATTAATAGGGGGATAATTCCCAAGGAAACAGTGCAAGGAAATAGGGACTTGGGCAAGCTTAAATTTGACTAACTATTGGCCTAGGCTTGTTTAGGAAGTAGTGAGACAGATAGATAGAGTGTAGAGGTTGCTCGGGCATGAGAAAAGCATTGTAATCTTCTCATATTTTCTGACTAATGAAATATACAAATAGCAAGGTTTTTAGTTGTATCTTTCAATGGGAAATCATTGTGTAATGTGTTTATTGAATTATTTCTCTTGTATGTTTCATGATTTTACGACCGTTTAAATTGGTTTTCGCAATTGGTAGAGTAGATTCAAGTATATTGTTTTAGAACATTACAATTAGAAATTTGAATATACAAGGAATTTACATGGTAACAGTGCCTAAATCACTACAAAAGAGAAGAATATGAGTTTGTATTTGCCGGTGAATCAAATTTGCAATATAATTCTTCAAGTTAAACAAGATTTCGTTCTATGGATTGAGACTAGAGTATGCCCTTGAGGCAAGCTTGAATTACATAGCTTAGAAGGAAGAGATGGAGGAAATGTTAGAATATAATGGGTTCAAGGAATTCATAGGTAGTGATATTCCTAAGCACCCAACAACTAATGCTCAAGATCTAGCGGACTAGAAGAAATGTGTGGCAAAGGTGAGAAGGATATTACTGTAATGAGTTAGAGATCATACTCTCTCGAAAATCCAAGGGAAGGATACTATGTATGCAATGTGGAAGGCTTTGACAGACTTATTTCAGAATACCAGTGACCATAGGAAGCTTCCACTGAAGGACAAGCTTCACAAGATCAAGATGGAAAGGGGAAACACAATACCAAAGTACTTTGCCAAGTTCACCCAATTTTAGGATGATCTTGGGAGTGTTGGTGTAATAGTTGGTGAAAATGATCTAGTCAGCCTAGAACTTATAGGCCTTCCCAAGAGATGGAAAAACTGCCAGGATTTAGTAAATGGGAGGGAGAAGCTACCTAAGTGGGAGAATTTGTGGTCTGAATTGGTGCAAGAAGATATCAAGCGGAACACTAGAGATGGAGTCTCATCCAAGCATGATGATGAGGATAGATGTGCCTTGGATTGAAATGAAAAGAAAGGGAAAGGGAAAAAATCCCATTCCAAATCAGATTATAGCCAACTAGGAAATAAGAAGGAATTTTCGAAGACTAAATGTTTTCATTGTCATGAGATGGGACACTATGCCACGAAGTGCCCACACAAGAAGGTCAAGAAGAAGCCCTTAGGAGGAGCGTAAGGTGAATCTCTTGCTTGAAAATTCGAGTTGGATTTCACCCTCATCTCATGCATGGCGACATTAGTGATGGGTAGTATGCGGTACCTGGATAATGGAGCCTCATTCCATATGACTGGAAACCGATAATTCTTCAATGACTTGGAGGAGAAGGACCTCCAAATTAACATATAGATGGCAGATAATGGAAGTTATAGAATGACAGACATCGGTACTGTTACTTTTCAAAGGGAGTATTGTTCTCCCCTCACATTGAAATATTTCATTTATGTTCTGTGTCTGAAGAATAATTTAGTTTAAGTTTCTTTGTTGGAAGACCCTGGCTACGATGTGGTATTCATCTAAGGAAAGGCTTTCCTTCGTCACATAGCCATGGGAAAGGTGAAGTGGATCTGGATTCGGGTGGAGAACCTCTACAAGTTGGATGTAGAAAATTGTGTTGCTTTGAACACAAAATTAGAGAATGTATAGAGACGAGATATCAGTGAATTATGGTATAAGCGACTTGGCCATTTTCACCATGGAGCTTTGAAGAGCATGCACATATTTCTACAGGACTTCCCAAGGATGCATTAGAGAAAATTTATACATATAAAGGGTATGCATTAGGAAAGTGCACCAAAGCCACATTTCATGATAGGGATAGTCAAGCGCAAGGGATCCTTGAAAGAGTTCACTTAGATGTGTGTGGACCATTCTCAATAGCCTCCATGAAAAACAACATCATTTATGTCATATTTGTAGATTATTTCTCATGTAATTTTTGGATATTCTTCATGCAAAAGGAAGACCAGACGTTCTCATTTTTTTTTGAATTTAAATAACTTTTTCAGAAAGACACAAACAGGAAAGTGAAGGCCCTTAGGAGTGATAATGGTGGATAATATGTGTCGAATGAGTTCAATAACTTATTTTCATCATAAGGATTTCTACGGGAGTTAATAGCACCCCATAACCCACATAAAAATGGGGTTGCAGAAAGAAACAAAAAAAGTATTTTGGGAGTTGCACGTGCGATGTTGCATGACTAGGGCCTACTGTTACCCTTGTGGGTTGAAGCATGCAACACAATGGTATATGTGATAAACATGAGTCCTCATCAGATTATTAGGATGAGTACACCAGAAGAATCTTTTTCAAGTAAGAATCCAGATGTGGAACACTTAAAAATCTTTTATTCATCAGTTTATTGTCATGTTTCCAAGGATGAACGGAAAAATATAGAACCAACAGCTGAGTTGGGATTATTTTTGGGGTACACTGCTATGCCTCACAACTATCGGGTGTACCTTCCATATCGCAAGATGAAAAATTTTCGTATATATGTGAAGTTTGATGAAGAGAAGGCCATGATATGTTTCCTTAAGATAAAGCTTCATTTGCATGTATATGAGTATCTTTTAGCTCCAAAGGAAGAACCTCAGGATTTTGTGGAACATCCACAAGAAGAGGAGTAGAGAGTGGAAGAACCCACTCATGCAAAGACATCCAAATGTGGAAGGAATCACACTAGAGAGAACGTGGTAGAACCCACATCAGAACAAAGGTAGAGGAGGTCACCAGATAGGTACATTGGCTAAATTTATCTTATGAGAGGGAGTGTAGAGACTGAGCCATCCTCATTCGAGGAAGTAGAGAAAAAACGAGTATGGGTTGATTCCATGGAAAAGGAGTATGAATCCATTATCAGGAACAGTGCTTGGGAAGTTTTACTGAGGCTAGAGGACAAGTAATTTGTAGGATCTAGGTGGATACACAAGGTGAAGCAGGCAGAAGATGGGAGTTTCGAGAAAAATAAAGCCAAATTTGGGGCCAAGGGGTTCTCTTGGGTGGAGGGAATTGATTATGAGAAGAAATTTTCTCCAGTAGAAAGGTAATATTCAATTATATATATTCTAACACTTTCAATGCAAATGGGATGGAAGATACATCATATTGATGCGAAAACAACTTTCCTCAATAGAGTGAATGAGGAAGAGGTGTACATAGAGCAACCAAAAGGATTTGAGACCTTCGATAGAGAGTCGCATGTGTTCATACTCAACCAATTGTTGTATGGATTGAAACAAGCACCCTGTGTTTGGTAAAATAGGATCAAAAACTATTTCACTGGATTGGGCTTCACCAAAAGTGAAGCAGATGAAAAACTTTACCATATTGTGGTTGAAGGTAAATTATTGATTATAGTACTATATGTTGATGATTTAATTCTAACAGGTGATGGGAAGCTGATAAAATATTTCAAATAATATTTGGCAATATAATTCGAGATGAAAGGCATGGGGCTCATGCATTATTTCCTTGGTTTGGAAATTTGTCAAGGAGATGGGTAATTGTTTGTATCTCAAGGAAAGTATGCCAATGAGATACCAAAGAATTTTCACATGGAGAGAAAAAAACCCATGGAGACTCATATAGCAGTGAATTGGAGGAAGGAGGATGCTACTTTAGGTGAAGTGGTATAAGCTACCATTTACAGGTATCTTGTGGGTTCACTTATGTACTTAGTGAACAGACGACTAGACACGTGTTAAGAAGTTAACCAACTTAGTCAATAAATGGTTAATCCAGCGAAACTCTATTGCAAGGTAGCAAAACATGTGTTGAGATACCTCAGAGGCACCACTTAGTTTGGTCTTTTGTACATATGGACAGAGGGAGTGAAGTTGCAATGTTTCATAGATGTATATTCGGAAGGGAGTCCGTCAGATAGGAAGAGCACATCAAGAGAAAAATTCGACATTGGGTCAACAAGAGTTTCTTGGTATAGAAAGAAGCATATATTAGTTGCACTTAGCTCAATAGAAGCAGATTACATGGCTTTTAGTCAAGAAAATTGTGATGCTATATGGATAAGGAATATCCTTGTTGGGTTATTTGGTGAGTAGATGGATCCTACAGTGATTTACCGTGACAACCAAAGTTGTTTCAAACTCTCGATGAATCCATATTTTCATGATAGGTCCAAGAATGTCGACACCCGATACCACCATCTCAGAGATTGTGTGTAGAGGCGAATCATGATGCTAGAGTACATTCCTATAGAGGAACAAGATGTGGAAATCTTGACAAATACACTACCAAGAGACAAATTCAAGTTCCATAGAGGTAGGATCGAGGTATCTGATAATACATTTCATGTTGAGAGGGAGTGTTGAAAATGGAACCAATAAAGATTCTAATCTAATTTCCCCTTGAATTAAATTAGAATAAAATTGTAATTCCACATCTCATGACAACTTGTATGAGTTAACTAAGTTATTTTGACTTATTTGTTTCAGTTAATTCAAGTTGAGGGTATAGCTTGAGTCATTTAGTGTGGTTCCTACATTTTAGGTGACCTAGTTGAGTTTATTTTTAGTTGTAATTAATTAATTCATTTTATCTGAGTTAAATTCATTTTAACTAGTTCCAATTGTTGAAGGAACTAGTGGAAGGTCAAAGTGTGGAAGTGAAACTTGAACCACACTCAGTGATCAACCAAATAGCTGATAAATAAGCCATAAATAACTCATGAATGTGTGAACTAATATTTACCCAGTTGAGATTGGAGTTCAAGGGAAGTGTACTATCAGTTGTATAATGATCAAAATTATACAAGTGGTGCATGCAGCCACAGGAATGCCTATGATGGATTACGTAGTATTGGATGGGGATTTGGCTGATTCCCAAGGAAAGAGTGCAAGGAAATAGGGACTTTGGCAAGCCAAAATTTGGTTAAGTATTTTCCTAGGATTTTCTAGGAAGCAATCAGACAGATAGAGATAGTGCAAAGGTAGCTCGGGCATGAGAAAAACATTGTAATATTATCATATTTTCTGACTAATGCATTATACATATACCAAGGTTTTCAGTTGTGGCTTTCCCCAGGAAATCATTATGTAATATTTTGATTGAATTCATTCTCTTGTATGCTTCTTGATTTTTTGATCCTTTAAATTGGTTTCAACAATTGGTAGAGTATATTCAAGTCTATTGTTTTAGCAAATTACGATTAGCAGTTTGAATCTACAAGGAATTTATACATATTTTTCTAAAGACAACAAGGAAATATGACTAAATAATGGAAATGGAGGATAAATTAATGAAATTTTCTTACTTTATTGCATTTATATTGATTCATAAGGTAACTAATATAGCATACATTTTTATAAATAATATTGTTAGGTTGCATAAAGTACGTAAGGAAATTGTCTTAGATAGAGCTCCAAAGTTTAGTTCAATAGTTTGGAATAGATTGTTCAATGTTTTTTGGAAAAATATAATTTTAGTTCATCCTATCATGTTCCTATCATCCACAAACTGATGGGTAGATAAAGAGAGTTAATCAGGCAATTGAGGAGATGTTGAATATATATGCAATGGATAAGCCATCCAAGTTAGAGGAATAATTTCATTTGGTTGATTTATTTTATAGCAATAAATTTTAAGATTCATTAAAGACGAGTGTATTTGAATATTTACACAATAGAAGATTCAATAATCTAGTGAGTTGGGACAACCTATTGTACATGGTTTTACGTAGGCCGGATTTGATCAAGGACATGGAAGATAAAATTTTCAAGATTAAACTGAATTTAAAGGAAACATAGGAAAAACAAAATATTTATGTGGACAAGTGCATGATACAAAGGGAATTTAAAATTGTCAAGCATCTATTCTTGAAAGTGAAGCCAAAGAAGAGCCCTTTGAATTTGGAAAGTTACAAAGAACCAGAAACTAAATTTTGTGTTCCATTCGAGATATTAAAAAGAATAAGGATAGTTACATGCATGCTTGCATTTCCTACTTCCAAGAAAGTGCATAATGTATTTCATGTGTCATTATTCAATAAATATGTGCAAGATACTAGCTGTGTCATTAGGTCGACATTGATTCAAGGGGTACTTTCAAGAAAGTAGTTTGTATACTAGAGATGAAGTTCATGGTCCTTTGAAAGAAAGAAATACGGTAGGTAAAGGTCCATTGGAACTATTACAACCCTAAAGAAATGAAATGGAATATGGAGGATGCAATGTGGAAGGAATACATACATCTATTTTGTAATTTTTATGTAAAAATTGTTCTATATATGTATGGTGATGTGTACTAAGGATGGTGAAAAATTTAAGGGGAGGGGAATGTAATATGATTATTTTGATTCTTAGGTAGAAACATATATTTCTATATAAATTCATGGATATGTGTGAAATGATGTATTGTGTTAATATTTTACATTGAAGGTTATAAATAAAAATACATCACCAACTGTAAACATAAAATTGGAAAAATATCAGACGTTATCATTCATTGTGAGAGGAATGGAAAGAGGCATAGAGGCTCAAAGGGGGATAAGGTTATTTTTAGCCCAAATAATTTGTCTCACATTATCCTAATTTATATATCTTATATTATCCTTTTTTACCTTGGGGTGAATTACCAAGTGGTGATTTGGCAACATGTAAATATAATCCTTAACTTTTGGTTGATATGAGGGATTTTTTATTTCATTATTCCTTTAGGTGGGTCGGAGATATCCATGACTATAATAATAGATGCAAAATTGTTGATATGATAACTATGTGGAAATTGTGTCCATATGTATGAGATATTATTTCCATTGAGGAAACTCCATTATAAAAAAGAATTTATGGACTCCCAAACTGAGAGATCTCATGGCCATCTTATGAAATATCCATGGAGGAAGTGGGATATCCTAATGGACTACATCGAAAAGGAGGGGATCCATTTCCTTGGATTGTGCAAGTTTAAAGGGAAATAGAGCTAGTGGATTGAAATTGTTGTGGGAGTTTACAACTTGTGAATTATAGGAACTTAGGCTATGCATGATCTATGAATTTCCATGGATAATCCATTGGAGTAGTTATTCACAACAAATTTATCATTATTTTTCCTTTAGATATTGAATTATTAGTTAGTTTATCTTTTCCTTAAGTCAATGAAATAGATGAAATGAAATAAATATAGAAATAAATTAATATATACACCATCCACAATAAACAAAATTTTCCCTAGGAATCACTTAGAAGAGAAAACCCAACTAGAATGTTAGGCTACTCTCCTCTTATTTATCTAGTATGGAAATATGTGAGTACAAGGGAATATGTTTTCTTTATGGATTAAGTGATATCTATGGCCTTTAATTGTGCTTCAAAAAATTAACCCCCTATGTTATTCTCTCTAATTTATCTCTACTAGTTGATGTGCTCAACTATGGAGTAGAATAAAATAACATAGAATCGAACCCCTACTTGTCCTAGTTGTTCGAAAAATGCCATGGACTCTAACATAAATGATATATTTTTTATCGCCATGCATCCCCCCACAAAAAATAAATAAATGAAATAGATAAATAAAACTAAATAAATGAATAAAATACAATAATCCCTCAAAATTTCTCCAAGCGGTTTTAGACCCCAATTCTCCAAATTGGGGTCCATTAGTAAAAATTACCCTACAAGATAATTCCTTCAAGTTTTTGCACTCTTTAATAGCATTGAGATAGTAGACAAATAATATCAATGATCAAATCCATATTATATGAGATAAATAGAGCTAGCCATAAGTCAATTCATCTTTGTAGATTTATAATCTTAGCTTGAGGTAGATCTATTGTTAAAATAATACAAAAAAAAACATATGGTTAGGTGTAACATCCTTCACCTACAACTATTTAATATATATGGTACATACATTAAATTTATAGCACAAACCTTAAAATTCTACTAATGCTTAATCATTAGCTCCATAAACTACTTATCTCATATTAATTCCATTCTAACGTGACTCAAATAACAACTACTCTATCAATTTTTTCATTGGTTGAACATCCATCTTCCCCAACTCTTCATCTATCTCTAATAACTCTTGAACTTTTACTTAACCCTTTTAACTTCCCTTAAAATTGTTCACATATCTTTCACTATATAATATAATATTTTTGTAATGAATGAATATATATATATATATATATATATATATATATATATATATATATATATATATTCTTTTTTCTCCATGGAAAATAAAGGTGGGTCCACTGGAAGGGACCACATCCCCTGGCCAAAATAATCCGAGCCTAACCCCGAGGGTGTCGAGGAGAAATGAACCTGTGACCTCCCAATGGAAAGTTTCTTTAGCAACGGGACCTCAACAAATTGAGCTAACCCTCGAGGATTTATTTTTCATTTTCTTATATACATACTACTTTCATTTATAATTTGTAACATTGTATTAAATGAACATGAACAATGCTCAACATTCTTACCATCATTTTTTTTATTCCTATAAATTATAAAATAATTGAAAAGTAAAAAGAAATACAAGGTACTAATTCATTTTTTGATTCTTCCACTGCTATTACCCTAAAATTAAAAACATTCTAAAATTATTTTTAGAGTATTTATTAATTTAAATTTTTAGTTTTAAGTTTTTTATTTTTGTAAATAAACTATTTCTATTAAGCCATATTAAAATTACATCATGAGGAGCTTGATTTCAAATTTATTACATCCTCATTCCCACTGGACTTGTTTGGAAGAAGATAATGGAAAAAAAACATAGACACCAATAAAAGGAAACTAAGAGATCTCATGTAGATATCCAAAACTAGCCAAAAGAGCCCAAGGATAGAAATTCAACCTACAATCATCCATGATCAACAACATTGCCTAGACCTAGAGCATCTGGTCCCCCTCCAGGTTGCAGAGCAGGGAAGATACACATGGGATTCCATATGTTCTAACTACCCTTCAATCTAGTCTTGTCTATCCTTAGGGCTTACCGAGGCCCCACTGGTGGATTAAAAAACCTGAAGAAAACAAACCCACCACCACTTTGGTTCACTGAAAATTAAATAACAAAGGGATAATTAACACACAACACCTTTTGGCTAGAACCACCTTTGGTGGCCTCATCAATATGCACCAATAAAAACATGAAACCCTTGGAACACACTAAATTAGACCACCCAAGACACAAATATTAACTAATTATACCAACTAGGCTTGGGAATTTTACCTAGAAGAATGGAGTGTTGTAGTCCATGGACGTGAAATCAATGGTAGCCTACCTGGAGTGAAGTATGAAATTCCCAAGATTCTAGTGCTTGTCATCCATCCACTACAGATCAAAATGAACTAGGATCCCATATTATATTTCCCTGAATAACCTCCAAGATAGAGTCAACTCCCAACTAGACAGAATTGTTATACAATGCACAAATCACTAATTTATGGGCATGGGAAGGTTAAGACATGTAGCCTCCATGCACATATGAGATCTTTCCTCATGTTGTTAGATTACCTCCCATCTCCTGAAACCAAAAATATAATATAGTAACCAGACAAACCACACATATACTCATACTTCCCTCAAGAACATTCACCTCCCGCGTGCCAACTAAATCATCCTCTGCACACCTAATTATATTGAATTTCATGTGTGAGGGATGTAATTTACCACCTTGTGTATGAGAGCTTCATGTTTCCACCACCATAGGGGAAAGTTTATCCATTTTTAAGAATTTATTCTAATTGCTCAAGATCAAATATATCCATAGAAGGAGGCCACTGGGTGGAAAAATATGGGTTGGATTCATTTTTTCCCCAGTTCTCCACCCAACCAGCCACCTGGTTCCTTGACTGCCTTGTGTGATAGCTTATGACATAGGGGAATGAGACAAGTAGGTCTTGCAGCCTTGAAGCCTAACATTATAAATTACGTCTTCTAACCACTTTAGAAATTGAGGATGAATTAATAATTTTTTGCACTACCTGTATAACCAATTTTGAGTCCCTTGTGACTTGAATCTTGGTCATCCCTAATTGTCGAGACAATGAAAGGCCCTTTTCTAGTGAATTTAATTTATCCACGTTATTAATATTAAGCCCATATTAGCTAGCGAATAGACCCATTGGGATGCCCAAGAAATCCCTTAGAATACCGCTAAACCCCACCGACCCAAGATTTCCTTTAGAGGATTCGTCAAAGTTCAATTTGATAAACCATTCTAGAGGGAAGACGAAGCATGAAGGGGAGGAATTTGGAACTTTATTTTGAGATGAAATATGATGTCCCATCATCGGGTGGGAGATATCCAATTATATTAGAATCAAGTCTTCCTCTTTTTCTTCTTTCCAATCATCAGTTGACCAGTCCTTTGCTACAATATTTTCCATCACGTTATCTATTATATTTTCCACAATACCTAGGAAGAGGATATTTGATCTTTGAAAACCACTCGGTTGCATTACTTCCATATTTTCCCAAAAAGGAATCCCATGATTAAAATCCAAGCACAATTGACCATTGGGTTTATGAATAATGATACCATTCAATACTCTATGGTTTCCAAAATAATTTTAGGTGAGTGGTCGAAGTATCCAAATGTTTCTCGCATGGTATTCCATAGTAATTTTTCCTCTACACAAGTATTCAATAAATGTTCCATACTTTCCTCATTTTGTTGGAACAAAGGGCACTAGGAATGCCTAATGAAACCTTTCCTTTTAAGATGATCCCAAGTTAGTAAACATCGATTACCTATGAGCCAAAGGAAGTGCGACAATTTTGGTCCTAATTTGGAGGCCCAAATTTTCCTCCGCGAAGGCTCCTGGAAAATTGTATCATGGCTTTTTGATAGGCCATATGCTTCCTTGATGGTTAGAATTACCAATTTCTTGTATCCCCACCTCAATTTATCATGATCCTCTTCTAGTTTTATTCTCTTATCCCATAGGGCATGCTTAAATATTAACTAGTTTTGAATATCCCTTATTCCTGGCCAATTCTATATTATTTTACACTCTTTCCAGGTCAATTGGGGGTCATGGAACCTCCATAAATCCATCACCAATGAATCAGCTTGAGCTCTAGTACACTCCGTGATTGAACCAAATTCCTCCAATTGTTATAATCATGGAATCTGCTGCCATGGATCCTCCCAAAAGCGAGTTTATTTTCTATCACATATCTCCCAAAAAATGTGGCCCTTGATGAGATACATATTTCTATTTTCCAAGTTCCATAAAGGAGAGTCTGAAGTTTACTCCTTAATGAAAATTTTCTCCTCTTAGGTTTTACCCTAGAAATACTTCTTATCCCAAATTATTTTCCATAGCTTAGTACCTCCCTATAACCAGTGCCACACCAACTTTGGTCCCATTGCATTGTTGAATGTCTTTGGGTCCCACAAGATGAGTAACCTTTCCTATTTTGGGAGACATAACTTCTCCCACAAAATAAAATCTGACTTCCTATTGTGATTAGCCCCCTGCCACAATAATTTCCATAGTATAGAGAGAAAATTTTCTTGTACTCACCTTTAGGAGTAGGCAAGATGAAAAACTAGTACATTAGCATAGCTTGTATAACGAATTTCACAATGTAGCCCTCCCTACTATATTTATAGATGAAAAGGTCCATTTTTCCAATTTCTTGGTGATTTTGTTGTGATATCTTGGCAAAAAGTAATCTGCAGGGGATTTAAAACCAAATGGAAAACTAGGTATTTTTTTGGTAGTGAATTCACTCAAAATTCTAAATTTCTAGCCAAACTTTGTTGGATCAGCTTAGGAGTGTTGAAAAAATACATACACGATTTATGTTTGTTAATCAACATATTAGATGCTTCCTGAAAATTAGATAGTATGGTATCCAATGATCTTTCCTCTTGCAGCCTCGGTTCACCAAAGAACATAATATCATCTGTAAATTGTTAGTGTGACATGGGAAAATCCTATCCCAAAATCCGAATGCCATGCAGGTTCCCTAACAAGACCAAAACTCTAATATACCTTGCTATCCCTTTGGAAACAATGATGAAAAGGAACAGATATAGATTATTTCATTCCATGAGACCTTGAGAGGACTTGAACATAGTCATAGGAGATCCATTCAATAAAATAGATATGGAGTGAATACTAGTGATCTTATCCAATGAATCCATGTACCCTAGAACCGAAACTCCTCTAGCATTTTCATGAAGAAGTTCTAGTTTAGTTGGTCATTAGCCTTATAAATATCCAATTTGATCAACATACCCAACTTTTTTTTATGCTTTAGCGAGTGGAAAATCTTGTGTGGTCACGACACCATCCAAAGTTTGTCTACCAT
Source organism: Pinus albicaulis (assembly GCA_034641835.2). NCBI lineage: Eukaryota > Viridiplantae > Streptophyta > Pinopsida > Pinales > Pinaceae > Pinus > Pinus albicaulis. Next base: position 360,733,093 of record CM076577.1, read on the forward strand.
CCACGAAACCTATTTTCTAGAGGTTGATTATGTTTTTCAACACGGGTTTCAATCTACTTACAATGACTGATGAGATAATATTGTACACCACATTGCATAGTGTGATGGGTATGAACCCACTAGGATCATTAGAGTTATTGGTATTGGGGATCAAAGTAAAAAATTTGTGTTGAGACTAGACCATAGTTGCTTCATGAGCCATGATTCCTTGACTAACACATGAACCTACTTACTAAGAAAGTGCCAACACACCTTGAAGAATTAAGTGGTGAAACCATCTAGGCCTAAGGAATTATTTTTGGAAATTTCCTTCACCACATTCTCAACCTACTCTAAAGAAATTTCTCGCATTAGAACCTCATTCTAATCGGGGGTGATAAAGTTAGGAGGGAAACTAGTCACCAAGTTGATGGATTTAGATTTTCCTTGATCCCCTTGAGAGAGAAATTCCTAGTATAAAGAAACCAACTCCTCTTCCATGTCACTATGATCCACGAGGCAAGTACCATCCAGAGACATTAGGGAGGAAATTTGATTATTTTTATGGTGCTTGATCATGGAATGATGGAAGAGATTTTTGTTATGCTCCCCCTTCCTTAATCATTGTATGTGTGATTTCTACTTCTAGAGCACTTCCACGTATTTGCACCAAGGGTCTAGCTCATGAATAATACACCCTTACTTAACAAAAAAACACACAAATCTCCCCTCCATGCAATCATTCTGTGTTGAATCTCCTCTATTTTCACCTCCCATTTCTTTATTTCTACAAAATTATTCCAAAATTAATATTTGTTCCAAGGTTTAATTTATAGCTTTAGCTCCTTTAACTTTCATTGGAACACCTACATTAATCATCCTCCTTGCATTGAAATAGCTTCCCACCACTTTTCCAAATTTTCAATGAAGTTTTGAGCCAAAATCTCTCAAAGAGGAATAGCTTGTTCCTAAGGGCCATTTTTAGATCAATCTCTAACCTGATTAGCCAATGATCAGATCCTAAACTAGGGAGTATCGGTGTTTCCAAAAATAAATCTCACACCAATATTCCTTCAAAGAGAAGGAATTTATCTAGGTGGTAAGCCAGCTGATGTCGTCCACCCCTCCTAGGTGTGGATACTATTGCACGTTTCCACTTACACAAGCCTAAGATCTTGGATCATTTCCTAGAACGAAGATGTGGTTGGTCCCAACCTCCAAATATCACCACTTTTTTCCTCTAGAAACTGAATCATATTGAAGTCTCTATCAAATATCCAACATTCATCTTGTAGAGACTACCTAACCCATCTCATATATGATAAAAACTTCTTCTTTCGACTAGGGACAAAGTGGCGATAAAATGACATGAAGCTAATCCATTCCCTGGATCCCAAACAACAAAATTGACCAGTAAAAAATAATGGGGGTCACTAGCCAATCTAGAAACACCATTGTCGTAGGGTTCCACACCATTATTATCCCTCTTGCAGTACCACACACATCCACCACCATTACTCTTCTTCCACACCAAAATTTTCCCACTATATGTACAAGCTTCTCACCAAAAAACTTTTTTTCCTGTAGTATCACAATGTCTGGTTTCTCCTGCTCTAACTTTGACTTCAAATATCTTAGCTTACCCTTGATATTTAACCCCATAATATTCCAAGAGACAAATCTCATTGGGGAATAAGGAAATGCATTTATAATATTTTCTGATCTAGATCATTTTGCTGAAGTTCAACAAGCATTCTCCAGTTTCCTTGAGTGCGTCTTAGATTTACACCCCTTTTTAACATTTTTTGATACCATAGATTGATTTTGGTAACACTTTGAGCTGAATTATCCTTTTTGGATATAGGTGGATGCATATCTCCTTATGGGTTAACATAACTTTCCAATATTCATGCTCATAGTGCTCATAGTCAAGCGACAAGGGTTTTGATATGTTCATATACATGAAGATACATGCATATGAAGCATGTTATCTCTTCTTGGTAATTTTTTAAATATTCACAAAATCATGGATCACATTTGTGATTCCTTCTAGAATGTTTGGTTCCAAAATTTTCTTTGGTAGAGAAAATATTTGAACCCAAATTAGAGGTGCTAAGAATTACTCTTTCTCTGGATTGTAACATTCTTCCAAAAATTTCATGAAGAGGCCAACATTGTTCATAAAATATGGACCATTATTAAAGACCCTCTTTGGATCCTCCAGATATGCAAAGATGACCATAAAGAAACCTTAGGCTCTTAGGCATAGTTCTACCAATTCCTTTAGATTCCATTTTAAATGGATCCACTTTACTATATCCTATTATTTCGGCTAGATTCCCATGAACCTACAAATTATAGAATGGAATTTAATTAACCACCTCAATTTCTCCACTTTATTATTCAGTATTACGAATATAAGATTCATTGTTTCTTTTTGGAGGCACTACCCTCACATTTTTTCTTTTGATTGATCCCCTAACACAGGGATTTCCTCCAGAGTATTTTCGCTAGATGAAGAGCTTGCATTACCATTCGCCATCTTCTGCGAGCTTATCATGATGTTTTAGTAGGAGGGGGGTTTTCCCCTCCTCGAGGGGCCACTCATTGGTCGCTCAGGATTAAGGAGTAGGAAGAGACTGCCCATTCACAATAGGGTACGCTAGCACCAATGACCATAAACAGTGTTCAGAAAATTCTGCAAAGAGCTACCAAACCCTAGTACAGTGCATCAATATCAAGTATTTTTACTTTTAATGTTAGTTAAAATTAGTCAATATATTACTGGGTCTCTTTACCTTTGACTTTAGTTTTATTTAATTAATTTTTTACTTAATTTCTATATTTATTACATTTTTAAATATGTCTTCATAAAAAGGAGATATTATTATTTTTTATTTAGAAATGAATTATTGATTGGATTATTTATAATCAAATTGATAAAAAAAAATTATAATGTTATATCACCATAATATTAATTAATTATTTTCTAAATTACCTGGATACGGGTGGCCAACATGCATGATAGGTGGCAAGGGTGGTGGGCAGGCGCGTGGGGTTCGACCACCACCAACCTTCTTTGCGTCCTCTACGCCATTAATGGCATTAACATTCTTCTGTCTGGGACATTTATGCGGCACACTCATCCATACTTGCGCTCAATCCACAGAGATATGGCTTCTCCGGGACGCTACAGACCTCATTTGTTTCCCCTTCGTTCCCGCTGTGCTTCTGTCGCCTCTGTGCCGAGCTTTTGGACTAACACTGGGCGCAGGTGTTCACTCTCCTGCTATGTTGACCTTGCTCCTGGATTGCACTATTCGCACAGCTCCTTCTGCTCTCAAAGTTCTGAAATCCAATCTGTCTCTCTCGCTGTGGAGATTGATACTGGCCAATCTTCTACCCTCAGTTTGGGCACTTCCTGCTCTTTCAATTTTAGAACTTTGCATCTGAATTCAATGCCTCGTTTGCGACATAGGCTGAGAAGCAGGAGGGGCTCGTGCCGTGGTGGTCCCTCTCGTCACCCTTCTCCCTCCTCGCCTAGCTCCTCCTCTGCGCCTTCTGATTCCTTGAGAGGAAGATATCCTGAGACTCGTAGCGGCAGAAGCATTTTGGCGGGGCGTGGGAGTGCTATGCAGGCTCGAAACCTCTCCATTTTTCTCCCGGGTCAGTATCACAGAGCTCAATTCCGCTTCCCCTGCCTGCTCAACATGCCCACTGTCACGGCCACTATCACTATTGATTTCAAAGAAGAGTCGCCTGATTCGATTGCCAAACTTTCTGACTCACCTCCGGTGCATTTGGCGTCCGAAAGGCCCTGTTCTCCTCCTAAACCTGGTCAGAAGCGTAAGATGGATGAAGGCAGTTCCTCGCAAGACCCCTTCGTGGATTCTGTTGCGGGCGTTCTCAAGGGAGGCTGCTCTACTGCTCTGGCTGTCGAGACTCTGGCGAACACTTCCAAACAGGTTGCTCCGGATGATATTGTTGCTGGGCAGGACGAGGATGACCCCGACGCTCACGCTTGCCCTGTGGTCGAGTCACCTCCTTCTTCACAAGGTAATTAATGACCTTTATTCATTCAGGCCTATTTTTTGGCTGCTTTGTGTGCTTGGCTCTGGTTTTCGTATGATGACGCTTTTCAACTGGCTCAACTTCTACTGCTCTTTTGATTGTCGGTTTCCTCTTCAGGGGCGGCGAATCATTTTGTACAAGAATGTTCATGTTCACATCTCTGAAGCCATATGATGTAGGTTGATTTACTGTTTGGATTCTCCGGCTGGTTTCCCCTATGAGGGCGGCTTTTTTGTGCTTAGATGTCTATTTGTGTTTTACTTTTGTATCTGTCAATCGACACTGTATGTCGTTATTATGGAAAACCATCATGGCTGCACTAGAATACCCATCTCTCGGGCTAGAACCTCTGAGGTCTCGGCCTCCATGTAATTCTTTTTTTGTATATTAATAGATTAAACTTACTAAAAAAAAAAAAAAAAAAAAAAAAAAAAAAAAAAAAAAAAATAAAAATAAATAAATAAATAAATAAAAAATAAAAATAAAAAAAATAAAAAAAAAAAAAATAAATAAATAAATAAATAAATAAATAAAATAAAATAAAATAAAATAAAATTATTTTCTAAATTAATTTTTAATATTATAATTTAAATAATGTATATATATATATATATAAATCCACATATATAATAATTAAAAAAATATTTAAAATTCATAAAAGTGTTCCAAAATTTGTGTGTTTCAAAAGTAGCCAAATATTTTTACTTCATAGCTCACACGAATATTTCCGTACATATTAGCATTCTAACATTTCCAAAAACACACAAGATTGAATTCTAGGACACATGAAATAAAAGTGTTTCAAACATTTTGTGTTCTGAAAATAACCAAGTCTCTTTACTTTAAAACTTTCAAATATATTGCTTTATATACTAGCTTAGTAGTGAAATAAGCTTTTTCTTAAGGTATAATTCAATTAGTTGTTGCTAATGTTGTTAGGAATTTAACTAATTCCATGCTAGCATGTGCCCTTTATAAATCCTTCTACATGAGTTGCATTAGTCTATACCTATATATTTACTAAGGTTTAATCCCCTAAATGCAAAAAAGCATCATTTGGCTTTTTGTGTGAGTTTCCTTGGAAAAAATAACACAATAAACTTACAAACATGAATTAAGAAGTAAACTATAACTCTACCCAATGACCAACCACCAATTCTGCCATACTAGTAATGTGGAACTCATCTTGAAAGTCTCTTAGGTTGTCATGATGCATAGAAGTTTTCAGCAACATTTCTCGAGGGGGGATATTAGTAAAGGTAGTCACATGGATGATGAAAAAGAAGATTTATATTTTTGCGAAATATTTTTGGCTCCAAATATTTAATTCTTAAAATAGAGATATAGATATGTGATTTTTTCCCTTGATGTCAAAATTTGAGAATGTGTTTTCAAAATTCCACTCTAAATTAATCTAAGATTTTATTGGCATCCTTGAATCAAATAAGCTTTTTATATCTCCAAAACCAAAGACATAGTATCATCTTATCTTGTATTTAAAAGAACCTACTTAATTCATAAAAAAATTCCACCATATCATAAAAATAATCATAATTCTCTTTATCTAAAGAATATATCAAACATTGTCTATAAAAAAACCAATGTAGATCCATCTTAAATCTAGATCTACCAAGCACTGAGAGGGATAAAATCTCTTTTCACTTTAAAAGAGGTTTGCATCTCAAGAAATTTGATCACTCTTGGAATTTGGTAGATTTGGAGTAAATATGGATCTAGGATGGTTTAATTATTAATTATATGTAATTATAATTATAATTATTAATTTTATGTTTTTACTTTATTTTGTTTATTTTATTCTTTATTTTAGTTTTACCTAGTCAAATGTTAAATATTACATCATCTCTACCATATTTGGATCAAATGTTTACATAGGAGTTAATTTTAGTTATGAACCTTAAATTTTAATAAAAAGTGGATCAGGTGAGGGGAAATCTTGGATAAAATATAATACTATAGTATTATATGATAAACAATATTTATTGTGTCAAGGTGTTATGCAATCAGCTTGAAAAATAGTAGAAAATATGGATCAACGATTGATAAATTATCCTCTTCAAGGGGGAAACCTCCTTTACATTACATAAATGAAACTTTCTTAAATTATCAAGTGAAAAAACCCCCTTGCTATATATAGGAGTCTAAGGGGTCACAATATCATCATAGCCAACATAACAATAATAATTTAAGGGCACAACGATAACAATAGTAGGCTTCTATGGGGCAGAATAATAACAATATGGGGACTACATGGGCACAACAATAACAATAAGGGGGATACACTAACAATAATAATAAAGGGATACACTAGTATTATAGGGACCTAACATGCCTCTCTCCTTCAAAAAAGTGGTTTCCTTAATGCTTGAGTAGTTATGGATGCTTCTATATAAAACTCTCATCCTCCAATGTCGAATCTTTAGTAGGTAAGTTATTCTAGTAGATGAGATACTTTGAAATTGATCTATTTCGTAGATGTCGAGTTATTTTTTCCATGAATTCTTTGTGTTCAAATATGATTTTTCCTTCCTCATCAAGTTCTGGCTATATTGTTTGAACTAGGAGCTTATCACCGATAACCTTTTCTAAGCATGAAACATGGAAAACTGGGTGCACTCAGGAAGATGATGGAAGCTTGAATTTGAATACCATAGTACCAATCTTTTGCAACACCTTGTAAGGACCATAATAATTTGGTGATAATTTATTACCCTTATTAGCTTGCTTGAGGGACATTTATCTATATGGTTGTAGCCATAAAAATACCCAGTTGCCTAAATCAAAACTTCTTTTGTTGTGATATTGATATTCCTATTGTTTCATTCGATTCTATGCCAAAGTGAGGTTATGATTTAAGAGTTTGAGAACTTGTTGTTGATTCTCGAATGTGATATTCCGCTGTTTTAACCTTAAACTTTTATCTTAAATATGATGTGATGGACGATGGATGATATCCATAAATTTCCATAAATGGGGTCATTTTTGCTGTAGTATGGAAGGAAGTGTTATACCACTTTTTAGCCAGAGGTAACCACTTGACCCATTGTGCCTATTTATCAGATACAAAGCAACTAAGATATCCTTCCAGACATTTTCTCACTATCTTATTTTTCCCATCAGATTGAGGATCATAAGATGAGTTATTTCCTAATTCAGTACCGAGACAAGAAAATAATTTCATCCAAAAATTTCCAGTGAAAATGAAATCTTTGTCGCTTACAATAATATTGGGTTTCCATGTAGCTTTTTAATTGTTTCCATAAATTCAATAGCAACTGTACTGCCTTTAAATGGATGAGATAATGCACAAAAGCATGCATACTTGGTAATTCAATCAACTACCACCATAATGACACTCTTTCCTTCACACTTGGGTAAACCTATGATAAAATAAATTGAAACCTCCTCCCAATGTTGACTTGAAATGGATAAGGGTTGTAACAAACTCAGAGTCTTAATTATATCAAATTTATTTTGTTGGAAACCCAAACGTTCCACCACAAACTTTTGAGTATCAGATTTAAGGCCATCCCAAAAAAAATTCCTTCTTAACCCTGTGGTAAATTTTTAATAATCTGGAGTGCCCTCCTAAGGGAGAGGTGTCTGATTCCAGAAGAATATTTTGTTTGAGTTGGTAATTATTACAAAGTTATAAGCGATATTTCTATCATAATGAATAATTTTTCCAGCTAAATGTATCATATTTACTAGGATCTTCCTCCAACTTTTGAATGAGTTTCCACACTTTCATCATTCTTCCATTCATCCCTTGCTTCATTTATCCAATCTGCTTGGAAAATGAAAGTGGCACAAATAAATTCTTCCACATGCTCATTCTTTCTTGAGAGTGCATTTGAAATGAAATTTTTCTTCCCTTTTTTGTAAATGATTTCAAATTCACAACCCAACATATTTGTCACCCATTTTTGCTGCTCTTCTGAAGATAATATTTATTCTACAAAGTATTTCAGAATATCATGATATTTTTTTACCTTGAAGTGTGTTCCCATTAGGTACGGTCGCCATTTCTTAAGTCTATGTAGTATTGCCAAAATTTCCTTCTCATAAATAGGTTTGTGTAAATACTTTCCTTTGATTGGAATACTTTCAAAAGCAATGGGTATTCCTTCTTGCATTAAAACAAAACCAAATACATTTCTTGAGGGATCACATTCCACAATAAAAGTTTTTGTGAAGTCTGGAATAGCTAATACCGGTGCTTGGAACATTGCCTTTTTAACATGTTCAAAGGCCTTAATTGTTTCTGGAGTCCAATAAAATGCATATTTATTTAGTAATGTTTTTAGAGGTGTTGCTATTCTCCCATAATTCTTAACAAAATTTCGGTAATTCCCTGTCAATCCGAGAAATCCTCACAGATGCTTTATGGTTGTGGGTATTTTCAACTCCTTAATGGCTTTAATTTTGTTAGGTTCTACCTTAACACCTTCATGAGATACAGTATGACCCATATATTCCACCTCCTCTACTCCAAAGAAACATTTGGAGGTTTTTGCATATAATTTTTTCTCATCCAATAGTTTGAGCACCTTGTTAGCATTTTGAACATGTCCTTCCAAGACTTGTTGTAGATTAGTATATCATCAAAAAATACTAACACAAATTTTCTAAGGAAGGGTTTGAAAATGGAATTCATCAAAACTTGAAATGTAGAAGGTGCATTGGTAAGGCCAAAAGGCATGACCAAAAAATCATAATGACCATGATGAGTTCTAAATGTTGTTTTCCAAATTTCTTCAGTATTCATTGTTATTTGATGGTATCCCAAATGAAGATCAAACCTGGTGAAGTAAATTCCTCCATGTAATTCATCCAACAATTCATAAATGTTAGGAATGAGAAACATATCTTTAATAGTGAGCTTGTTAAACTCCCTATAATCTGGACACATGCACCATGATCCATCTTTCTTATGAACCAATACTACTGGAGCAGAGAAATAAATTTGACTAGGTTGAATTATACCAACCTCTAGCATTTCTACAAACATACATTCAATTTCAATATTTTTTGCATAAGGATATTTCTAAGCCATGATACTACTCGAAGCAATCAACATTATTACGCATTTCTTCTTGATATGGCCTCCTATCTTGAGAGTTCGATAAGTGGTAATTCCTGGCAATGCATTACAAGATATGGTCGGATTTATTTATTATTTATTTGGGGTTGATTCCTGGTGTATGTCCTCTTCTTTCTAAGTTTCTTGTACCTTTTCTTCCTTCTCTTCACAATCTATGTAAAATAATTTCTTCTCAACACACTTATGACCTTTAGTGTATTTTCTACGAAAAATGTAGCAAAGCCCTTTTGCTATTTTTTGTTCCAATTGTTTTTTTGTCAACCTTGTAGGTTGTGGAAGGCTAGGAGAAACAACACTTCCATATTTATAGTTGTGAGAGTTAGGCTTCCTTGTTGCCATAATTTTTATTTCAATTTTTCTTTCCAACCTAAATGCCTTCTCCAATGAATCACATCTCCAAAGGAAAAACTCATGTTTGATGTTATCCTTTGAAGTACCTCTGAAAACATCAATCCAATGATCCTCTAGAATATTATTTATGCATATATTCAATTTTTGGAATTCCTCAATGTGCTCTTCCATTGAACCCTTTTGTTTTACATTTATCAATTGGATAAACAAGGTGTTTCTCTTTGTATCCTCATAACATGCTCTCATTTTCTTCATAAAAATGACCATGTAACAAGTGACTTACGAGAAAAAATAATTTGATTCCATACAAGCATATTGGGTTCTAAATACAAAGTTACAATGCATACATTTAGTGTGTGTTTCACATTATGAAGATCAAAATATTATTCCATCTATAGATGCATGTTACCGGAATGTTGCCATCAAACTTCCTCATATCAATATTTGGGATGCAGTGGGTCTTAAACCCAATATTGAAGTCTATAAAATCATCATTCCTATTCTTTTTTTTCTCCTCTTGATTTTCAGGGAATACCTTTTCACCACTAGGAAGCCTTTCTTGTACTAACTTTGTCAAACCTTTCTTCAGACCTTCCATGTCTGTTTTTCGACCATTCATGTCGCCTTTTATTTCTTCTTTTAATCCATCCACGTCCCCTTTTAAACCCTTCATGTTGCCTTTTATTTCTTATTTTAATCCATCCATGTCATCTTTAGTTTCTCTTTGTGAGGGTGAAATTTGTTGCACTTAGTCCCGTAGCTTTGATATATCATGTTGCAATTATTCGTCTTCATGCGTCATACTAGATATTTTTGAGGGCTTAATGGGTGTAGATTTTTTTTTTTTTTTTAGGAATTCTATAACCAAATACTGATATATATGATTCACTATGCCCCTTGAATCCCTTCAAACTGATTTTTCAAACAAGAATTATGAAGAATTAGAAAATTACATACATTTTATTTATTTTTAGGAGCTCTATATTTAAACTATTGTATCTATGTAATTCATATCTTCAAGATCTGAAATTTGATCCTATGGTATCCCTCTCAGTCTTCTATCCAATGCCACAAGTCAAACCAAATATGATTCTTTGAGATAAAGGTATGTCACATCTCCCACGATGACCTGGTTATGGACTAGTTCATTAGAGTGAAGTTGTAAGGGATGCCATGTGTCAGTGTTTAAAAATTCGGCTCTAAAATTGATAAAGGAAAAAATACAACCTATGCACGTTCGACCATTTTTTACAATTCAAATCAGATGCCTGAAACGAAAGTTATGACAATATTCCCTTGGTCACATGTTTGCGATGAAATTTTGGAGCTTCAAAAGACGCTAACTTCCTATGATCATATCTATGAAAATATAGCAAACCAATATCTAAAATTCATACACAATGGTTCTCTAGAATTTCTACTCCATGTGGTTTTAGTTTCAACATCAAAATCATCATATAAAAAAACGTTATAGTGAAAATTCCAAGAATACCTGTTTGCAGTAGCGAAACCCTAGAATCCAAAGCTCTAATACCAAATTTTATGTAACCAACTCACAAAATAGAAGAAAATATAGATCACCGACTTAAAAATTATCTGCTTGAAGGTTTAAAACCTCCTTTACATTACAAAAATTAAAATTTCTTGGATTATTCAAATGAAAAAACCTCCTTTCTATATATAGGAGTCTAAGGGGTCAAAATATGATCAAAGCCGAGATAAGAATAATAATGTAAGGGCACAACAATAAAATTAGTGGGCTTCTATGGGGCACAATAATAACAGTATGGGGACTAAATAGGCACAAAAATAATAATAAGGGGGCTACATTAATAATAAAAATAAGGGGACACCTTAGTATTATAGAGACCTAACATTGGGGGTGGGGGTACTAATTAAAATGTAATATTATTACGTTTTTCCTAATATTACCCATCACCCCTATCCTAAATATTACATATTACTCAATATTTATCCTCGCCCCTATTAGTTTTATAGTTGAGTTTATTTATTTTTAAATTTCAGATATAAATAAAAATACACTAAGAAGAGGACTGCTTGAAGGGAAAAATAGGGTAAAATGAAATATTATAGTATTATAGTTTACCCAATATAGTCAAGTAGAAAGTGGATGAAGGTATGTAGAAATATTAGATAAAATGTAATAATTACATTTTACCTAATATTTCCCCCATCTCCTCCCCTCATGCCAACTCACTTTCATAGTTAAACTTATTCATTTCTAAACTTTCCATCCTAGATCCATCAGAGCTCTATATAATCATTATTACACATACATTAAGAGAATATATTACAGATATTATATTAAAGTGATTATCAAAGAATCCATTAGAATGAAGAAGTAGCTATTGTTTTGTATGTTGTGCAATCCTACTTAAACCTACTCTTCATAAAAACACCCTCTTGAATCACCAAATAGCCTCTAGGAGTGCAATGAGTAAGTTGGGCCATTTTTGGTAGGCCACATGCATCTATAACCCTGATACTCTCTTCACTCGCCATATTCACAGGGGCAATGTAAGATCTGGCTCCAAATCCTACCCATTCAATAGCTGCATAAGAAAATGTACAATCTACTCACATTCTCATGGACAATGTAGGGGCACACAATAACATAAATCCACTCTCATAAATTATACACTATTATTTTCACATATTCATGGTCGTACCAGTGAGTCAACTCTGTAAAATTGAAGGGTATATTTTATTAAAAACATTTTAAGAACCTTGAACAAAACTGAACAATACAATAATTTGAACTGTGGTTTTAAACCGCTCATTTGTTGCTCTCATCTAAGGGAAGGACAACCGTTGCAAGGATGTTTGATGTATTCTCTTGTCTCACACATCTTGCTAATGCATACAATTGAAGCTCTCAAGAGTGATCCAGTACTTAGGACCCTACACATATTAAAATAATGAATCCAACTAAGAACCTTTAATTTGTAATCCTAACCCTACGACCAATGACATAATCAACGTTGTTAGGGAAGGTGTAACACCTAAGCGATAGGTTCTTGAGGTTAGGTGAAGTGTCCTGACAAAAAAATTAAATGTGCATCTCTAAAGTTTCTACAAATATATACACATTATCTATTCATTCATTCAATGATAGAAACAAAACATACAAAATTACATAGGACCACCTAACAAATCCATACAAATGCCCAACATGAACATATCCATAAAAAGCTCCACCTTAATAGGCTACATGGAATCAACACCATAATTTTCTACAACTAATTATGTATCTAAATATAACATCAAACTAAGTGGATCTAGGCTAGTTTAATTTCACCATTAAATAGGTTATAGTCCACATAAATACCCTGGATATTTTTTATTATTTATTTTTTATATGGATATTTTTATTTTATTTTCACCGAGTTAAAATGTCTCCATTAGATTATGTTACATTAAGTTACATATATGTATCATATTTTATTTTTATTTTTATTTTTACCGAGTCAAAATGTTTACATTACATTATATTACACATCTCTAGCATATTAGGATGGAGAGCACCTCTCAACCCAATAAAAAATGATTACACACACACAAAGACACTTTATTTTAAATATTATTTTCAAACTCTCGAGTCCAAACACTTCCAATGCTAAATTAACTATTTTACTTTAATTATTAGTTAATTTAATTTAATTTTAATGTTATTTTACATAATTTGACAGAGTTAAAATGTTAAATAAGACATGGAAGAACAATACATTACAAAATATCTACTATAGAGGGTTGTAGGGCTCCTCTCAGCACAAATACCTATCCTTAAATTTTACGAATAAATGGAAAAATAAAATAAATCATTGATAAAATTTTGATGAAAAAAAGATAATGAAAGAGAGAAATAAAACGCTTAATCCTTCTACACTCCTTGAAATAAATTCAATTTGACATAGGTGTGAGGATGATTAAAAGGACATGCTACAACCCACATCAAAATTCCAATAGTTTCATTAAGGGAATCATGTGCTATGGAATAGCACCTCGGATATTTTGAAACAATGTTCATAGGAGATGACATAAAGGAAAATACTCATGAGCATGCCCCTCCATAAAGTTTTAGTTGATCTCACATGAAAGTGAAGAATATTCACCCCTTTTCAAACATTAAATATTTATGCACATGCAATTAAATTTATGTCACTTGATTTCATTTCTTTTGCTTCATCATCAAACCTCCCTCCTGTCGCAATTTCCATGCATTCACCTTTTTATCATATTTCAAGTTATGTTCTCACTCCATAACACAAACACACTTCGATATATGTATTGATCACAATAGTTATAGATATATAGGACATAAATCTCTCACTTCCACACTCTAGATCATGATTACAACTCATACATAGGAAGCAACAACTTCTAGATTGATGCTTGGGAACTCTCAATGAGAGCTCATGACAACACATGGAAGAATTACTTCCAATACTTGTCATGGAACTAATTTGGAATATTCATGTCATTTGACCTTTATCGCACTTGTTTCTTTTGGTTTTAGGTTTGTTTTTGGAAAATATGATCATTTTCTTTGATTATATGTAGATAAATTTTTTCCTCATATCGCTATATGAATTTTTTGGCACCGAATATTTTATCTTGTGGAAATATATTGTTTGAGCTCATTTTGAACTAGTTTCATAGAACATTTAATATATATTTATTGTCCACCCATTCGCTAGGATATTGGAGAAATTATTCATGAAAGATGACTTATTCTACCATTGTGATATTCCAAAAATCAACCATGATGTAGGATTAACAATGTATCTTAGTAGTTCAAGTTACTTAGACTTGCACATATCCTAAGAAAGCTTAGAGCTTTCATTTTATGTTTCTCAAAAATCATAGTTTATGCATCTTAATGAAATATTGCTTATTTTCACCCTAGCGTACAATTTAATAAATAAATTTGAATATCTGGTGTCTAATTACTTGCTATGTTGACATGCTTGTGTGTGTATATAACTGATTTGTATATCATTTATTGCATTGATTTGTTCATTAAATCCAAGTTGAATTGTAATTTCTTCCCCCACTAAATCCAAACCAAATTAGAATCTAACAACCTTGTTGTCAATTGAGGGGTAACTCAATAAACACTCATGGCTTTACAATTTTCACATGTATAACTCTAGTTTAAGATAATCTATAAATAAAATACATATAAAAAAATGAAAACCCCAACTAAAGACTTAAACTGGTTAGCTGACCCAAAAAAAAAAAAAAAATACCTTGAAGAAATTTATCTAATACGTTTAAGTGTAATAATCACATACATAAACATTGTATATATCAATAATTGATTGGACTTCATAACTATTGTTTTTTGTTTACTTCCTAAAGTGTGATGGGAGGATAATTTAAGTTGTTTTTTTTTTTTTGAGAATTTTTTAAACTCAAAGCCTTTGATAAAATAGAGTTTGGTCGAATTTCTTTATTTTTCTTTATTTTTATTATTTTTAATTAAAAAAAAGGTATACAACTAAAGAGAAACTAATAAATTTTTAAAAATAATTAAGAATTTATCTTTATAAAGTGGAAAAAAAATGAACTTAAATGCATTAAAGCCATCGCTAACCATAGAAATAAAAGTTATAGAATTATGAAGTTAAATTTACAATAAGGAGAAAACGTGATGCTAAATAATACAACAAAGAATGTAATGGGCTTGATTTTTCAAAATATTCGTACTTTGCAAACTAAGCGCTATATATATATATATATATATATATATATATATATATATATATATATATATATATATATATATATATAGGTCAATTTGGGCATCATCCCCCATGACCTGGTTAAACTGGACATCATCCCCATCCCCATGACCAATGAAATAGGGTCTATCATCCCCTTACATTTTAGTTGCTATATGCTCTAAGAGAAGAACAAATCATTCATGGCTTCTATTGTGAGATTTCCAAGGTTTGAAGGATATGATATATCACCTATTGACTCATCAACTCAGCCTCTAAAGGGACCAACTATGTTGCATATGTAGTATCCTTCATTCAATAGTGCATTGCAATGCACTTCTCAACATTCAAGAGCACGTTGGACACCTGGTAGAAGAATTCTCGTTATTCCGGGAATCTCCACATGGTCAGTGCCTTCTAGAAGGGTCCATATGTGTCAAACTTTGAATCCAAGTGTCCATCTAAAACCTCTGAACTTGGAAACATGTCTTTCATATTCTTATAAAGTCATTCATTAATAAACTACCATCAGTTTCCCTATAAATTGAGCATAGATCCTAGTTGTAGGGAAGGAAAAATTTTGGTAAAGAAATGATGTTAGATTCTCATTTGAGAGAGTGAAAGTACTGATATGCTACTAGTGTGATGTTGGATGTGATGAGGCTGGGATGAAGCTAGAGCTGGTGACATCAAATCAATCATTGGTTGTAACCTCCCCCTTTTACACTTTAATAAAGATTTCTTTTCATTTTCCCATATATGTATCTTTTTGTGTTTCTATTCCTCATGAAATGGATTCTTGAATGATATATATCTAATCCATTTGAGTGATTAAGATAAGTAGGTATCTTTATATTGCAATATGTTTGTCGTTCTATGTTTATGCTTGCAGGAATAAATCTGGAAATCCGAGTTGGATTGAAGGCGAAAACAAAAGCGACAGAATGAGAAGGAGAAGCGCTTGGATTGTAAGTAGGTTCTTCTATCATTCTCCGTGTCTATTTATTTTAGAGAAAGTGACATAAAAGTCTTTCATTTTTTTTCTAAGTGCCTAGCACCACACTTAGGGAATTTTATTTATCCGTAGATCACAATTCTGCATAACAAATTTTCGAATCCACTGGGGACATTCCTTTCATTCCTGGTGTTATTGCCTCTGCTAATACTCATCAATAACATCTAATTTTAGTTATTAGGCATTTGAATGAAATAATTGCATTAGAAGTGTGTTATGTAGCTTGCATTTTCAATCATTGTTGCACCCAACACATTGGTGGGCAAGACACATCACTGTAGTGCACTGTCTCCCACTCAGGGGTGCACTAAATTTCACTATCTCCCCTTAGAGACTGTGTTTCCCACTCAGCCAACAAAATTCCATTCAAATTTATCATTACCATTATTCTCAACCTTTTGTTTTCTGTGTTTTCAACTGTCGGATGCCTCTTAGAGACCAGTGAACTTACCTTATTCTTCCTCCTTTGAAAATTAAATTTGTTCAATGTCTCTTTAAGTGTTTTTATTTATCATTGGAAAATCATATTCAAAGTATTTTATTTCTGCATTAGATCCATTTTTTTGTAAAGGAAATTGTTGTTAAATTCTTCGTTTCCTGTAGGAAAAATTGTAGTTCCATTCTTCGTTTTTCCTAAAAGAGAAATTGTTGTTAAATTCCTCATTTCTCAAAGAAGGAAAAAATTGTTTTTGTTGATTTGATGCATATAGTTTCCTTTCTTACATTCACATTAAGGGAGTTGAAAAGAAAAACCTGCATGTGCATATAGTCAATTGTGTGTGTTGCATAGGAACAAGTTAGGAAAGTTGCATTTTAGTTTGTGCTCTTTGTTGTTTTCTCTCAAAATTGATTGCTCTTTCCCTTAGTAGATATGATTTTCATTGAAAAAGCTAAAATTGAAAAGTTTTCTTATCATTTTAGTTTGAATTTTTAGGAATTTCCATCACATCACATGGTGAAACTGAAAAGGAAAATTTTTAAATAATATCAACTTAAAATTTACTTCAATTTACCTAAAAAAGAATTGGAACCATAACAATAACATTTAGAAGGTCTAAGCTAGAGACGTGTTCCGACGTCATTAAACATAACATATGTCGTTAAATTTTTTGTGATACATTCCGAGTGTGATGCCTCACTCCACGTACGTAAGTATATCAAAGCTCATCCATGTACCTTCGAGTATATCAAGTGATGTTCTAGTATGAAAAGTATAAGGGGTTGCTCTCACTGTACGGTTTCACATTAGACAATGCTAATATGGACTTGGGCCTCCATGTAAATTCGAGTATATTTGGGAGGAAAAATTCAGGTTGCTATCCATCCATAGTGATCCGAGTTGGTTGCCTTGTAACTTGTGATACACCGAACACAACATTCGGTGAGATTTCCTTCTCGTACTTCTTGGTTCGCCAGGAGGTATTTTGTAGTTCACAATTACTTGGTAAAATTTTTACCTTGAATTACCCTTTTATTTTGTTTATTTATTTTTCTGTCATAAAATAAATCATTCATTGTGGAATAATAACACCCCTTTCCCTGTCATTCTTTTTGAATAGCACTAAAACCACCTTTACCACCGGTAGCCATTTCTAGTCGGTGAAGGTGACATCGCTCTATTGAAACTAGTACTATCAGTACCTCTGGTGAGACATCATCCTCACATATACCAGAGTCGGCACAAGTTGTTTCTATAAATCCTAGTTCATCTACTTTTGTCGAGACAGAGTCTTGACGGCTACCCGTAGTCATGATCCATCCAATCAGTGAGACCATACCTCCTGAACTCGACGTTGTTCAACTGGAAGTTGATCCAGATCCTGTCACTTTTTTTCCAGAACATCTAAATCCCTAAGTTGAACGACTGGAAGTTGTTCCTATATCAGTGTCCCCACAAAATATTGTAGCAATTGAGTCTCCCATATCGCGCAGTAAACCTCTTGAAATAGATTTTTGGCCTGACGGAAAAATTCTTCCACTTAGTCTAATTTCGATTGAATAAATCCCACAAGACGAAACACCTTTAACTCCAACTCATTTTGGGAGGGAGATTTACTTGTACGAGTCTTTTTCTAAATCACCCTCCTATGCTTTTGTTGATCCTACATCTATTTGAGTTCCTGTAGATCTAGTAGGGTATATATTTGGTCAAACAACCATGCCTGAGCCAACATCTTCGGCTAGACCATCTATTCCAGTTGTGACATCACCTACTCTCGCTACCCCATCAATGTTCACTACTTCACCAAGAGTCACATTTATATGGTGGCCCTTCCATCCCACCTAGTTACCAATATTTAACTAGAACCTTCTATGGTGCATCCTCAAACCCATGGACTTAACCAATGTCATCGTCTGGTATTCTATTTGGTACATATCTAGTGAGTACTGAATGAATTGATCCTTTATATACATCATCAGGGCAATATTGACCTCGTCCATCTGGGCATATTCCATCCAGTACAATTTCAACTGGACTCCCTGCATTTGGAGAACAATATTTTTCCTCTTATTATACTCTTCATGCCAGGGGCATCCTATGGTCACCCATTTTGACAGTACTCTGTCATTATTTGGTCATCCTAATGTTATAATGAATTTTTTTCAATGGCAGCTCACACTACCCATCCAACCACAAACGGTTGTACAATCGTATCAACCGGTTCAACCTGTTGCACCCACATCTACTCCACTTGTTAATACATATTTACCCCTGTTACAGGCTCAAACTGTTGTTCCTAAACCTTCTAAGATAGGTCCTTCAACCCAATACCCTCAAGTGTTGGGCCCTCAGACTCAAACACCTTCGTTTGGTTTACAACAAACACTTGTATCCAAAATTATTTATTCACAAGATGGATTACCATATTATGGGATGTCACAACCACAAATTGGTTTCACTTATCAACAATCGAATCCAATCTATTCAATTTTTGGTCATAATATTGGCAGAAATACCCCTTGGTAGCCATAAACGCAAATTTCACAACCTTCATTTCAACAAGTAGTGTACCCAGGTTTTTCTTAGCAAAATCCTCAAGCATTTTCTTATCAAAACAAACCCTATCTGGGTTACCAATAACAGATTCCTTATGTTCGTGCTGAAATACATGTTTCCCAAGCAATTCCATCATACCCTGGCTATGCTCAACCCAACTTAAATCGACAGTTTCCCTTTGTTGCAACATTAGAGTTACCATATTTAAACTGGCTTACCAATGATCCAATCAATTATGCTCCCTAGTGGCCGGTGATACCTCATAAATTACCCTTGGATATTTCTAAGTTCAATGGAAACCCTTGGTAAAACCTGTCGACTCATGTTATGACTTATAATTTGTGGTGTTCATCTAAATCCCTAAATGATGACTCTGTTTGACTGCATCTCTTCAAGCGTACTCTCACTAGTCCAGCCACGAAAAGGTACATTGAGTTACGAAGAGATTTTTTTGATAATTTGACTACCCTATCTACTGTATTTTTGACCCACTTCCAGTTACCCATATGATATGAAAATG
This sequence comes from Pinus albicaulis, assembly GCA_034641835.2. Taxonomy (NCBI): domain Eukaryota; kingdom Viridiplantae; phylum Streptophyta; class Pinopsida; order Pinales; family Pinaceae; genus Pinus; species Pinus albicaulis. The sequence goes on from CM076577.1 coordinate 360,752,893, forward strand.
GGATGAAACTCTTTAATAATTTTAAAAATACTAATTCTACTCACATTTATGATCATATTCATGAGTGGCGTCGTCGTCATAGAATGGTTAAGGCATTTGTTCGTGATCAGCTCCTTGCTGAGTGGTTCATTAAGTCCCTGTTACCATCTATAATTGAGGATGTGGCTAAGGGTGGCGTTTTCACTGAAGAGAAGGTAATTTCTCATGCCTAATATTTAGACTTGATTTATACTTAGTTGGGCATGCTCTATGAGAAAATTCCCAACGCGCTGCGATCTAATTTTATTGTTCCTCCATCTAAGGACTCTCATGCCAGAGACGGTATGATTAGTACTGCAAGCACACATCACTCTACTGCACTTGATCCCACACCTTCTTCCGAAATCCGTGCCATGTCATCTGGCAAGGGAAAAAGTGACAAGAAACCCGAAATTAAGAAAGAGGGGAAACCAAAGAAAAAGAAAACTTCTACCCCACAAGATCGATCATCTGATCAATAGTTTGGAAATCAAAAACCTCATTACACTTGCATAATCTCTAATGAGGAGATTTTTTTTACAGAATATCCTCACTACACTAAACTCTCAAAATTGATTAAGGCCTCACCTGCATCTGTTGTGTTGACAGATCCATTTCTGAATCCAGACACAAATTTGGTTGCCATGGATCCAAATTCTAGTTCCCAAGTGCTTATGCTTTCTATTGCAAAGCCATCAATTGATATTTTGGTGTCAACATGGAATAAATATTACAGTAGTTGGGCTACTGATAAACCTACTACCTCGACCATGAATCCATCTATGGAATCAATACCGCTGACTTCTACTCCTGAATTTACAATTAAGTCGCCAAAGGGAGTTGTTCATAAATAAACATTTAATCCTTGAGCTCGTGCTGCTCAAAATTATCATATAGTTGAATATTTGTCTCAATCCCCTTCAGGTATGTTAGCGCTTTAGGTAATTCAAAATTTTCCCTCACAGAAGCAGGCTTTGTTGTTGGCAATTGGTGTAATCTATTCAATAGATTCGAATCTTGTAGCCTTTAACCATACGGGCTATGTGCCGCATTTACCAGTAGAATTAGGATTCTCCATACAAGTAAATGTTATCAATCACCTCATTCATCTTACTATTATTGATGAGGGAGCGTCTACTTGCAAAATGTCTCTCAACTACTAGAAATCACTTGGCTTTCCGCACTTGTCTCAATCACCAATGACGTTGAAATATTTTGATGGATGTACATATAAGCCTTGTGGTATTATCAATAATGTGCATGTTTAACTAGGGGGGAAATAGTCTATGCTGAAGTTGAGGTTGTTGATGGACACCTTGATTACAACGTTTTACTCAGAAGGCCATGGGTATATGTTATGACTACGATCATTTCTACATATTTTATAATGATTTCCTTTCCACATAAAGGTGTCATCATAGTTATTAATCAACTATCCTTCTTTAACTCCAGTTCCCAGGTAACTGGAAGTGTTCCATTCATTCATGCTCCCCAACTCACACTTCACAACATTGGTGTAGGACTCTTAAAGTATTCCTCTTTAATGGGAACCTTTGCATTAATTTTGCCTGTGACGTTGGCAAAAATTGCAAGCATAGATACCTGCTACATGATATCTTCCACTCCATCTGGCTTAAGGAAGATTATGGGTGATTCTGAAGTTTTTACGTTGGATGAATTCTTGCCGCCCAACCCAATTGTGTTGGCATAGAAATCAATCTACATGGTTTGGGTGGCAAATCCAAAATCATCATCTTTGGTTGTTTGGGTCGGCTGTTCCTTAGATTTTGGTACTCCATCTAATCCTTTTTCAACCACTTTATTGATAGATGAAAACATAATGGAATCCTTGATGCCATAAGGAGAACCATTGGAAGATAATCATCATCGTTCCCATCTTCAAGATTACGAAGAAGATAATATTATTGAATTATATCACCCATCGATCAAAATGTTTGTTTCAAATTCTTTTCCTATTAATGCAATCGAATCTGAGCACAATTTATCAAATATTGAAGAAACCATTTCTATCGATATTTCGACCAAACCTTGTGTGATAGAAAACATTCATGTCTGCGTCTCTTGTTCTCCATTAGAACTCAAAACTTATCGCTCTTTCTTTCGTGAATTCCAAGATATATTTTCCTGGTATTATGAGGAAATTTCAGGTATAGACACTAGTATCATTGAACACACCATTAAAATGTACGTTGATGTCAAACTGACGCGTCAACACCTTCGTCTTGTTCATCCAAAGAAGGCTGCTACCATCAAAGCGGAAGTTGAAAAACGTACATGTCGATTATTGGGATGTCAATCTTGCTTGTCCAAAAGACAACTATTCTACTCTTTTTATCAACCAGATTATTAACGATTGTGTTGGATGTGAAATCTTTTCATTCATGAATGGATTTTTCGGCTACAATCAAATCAATATCCACCCAAAATACCAATATAAGACAACATTCATCTGTCCTTAGGGCACTTTTTCTTATCGTAAACTCCAATTTCGTTTAAATAACGTTGGGGAAACTTTTCAGAGAGCAATGGATTATGATTTCAATGACATCAAGCACATTGTTCAACCTTACCTACATGATTTACCCACAAATTCACGAAACCAGACTGATCACCTGATGCATTTGAGAGCCATATTTTTATGCCGCCAACACTAAAAAATAGGTCTCAATCCACATAAATGTGTGTTTTGTGTTGGTTCCAGTCGTTTTCTTGGATTCGTCCTCTCAAAAGAAGAAATTCGAATCGACCCGCTGAGGGTCCAGGATATTCTTGATTTTCCTGCACCCTCAAATTTTCTTCAATTACAGAAACTTCAAGGAAAGGCTAAATTCCTAAGGAGGTTCATATGCAACTATCCTGAAATGGCTAAATGATTTACTCATCCCTTCAAAAAGGGTATTCCCTTCCATTATTATAAGGTTGCGCAAGCTTCTTTTGATGTTGTCAAGGATACACTTGTCCAGGCATTGTTAATGTATCCCCCTAATTATCAGAGTGATTATTTCTTATATATCGCCGCGGTTGATATGACCATTGCTATGGTATATTTCCAAGTAGAAAATGGGATAAAAAATCCGATCTATTATTTGATTCGTAATCTCAATGATACAGAAGTGAAGTATTCATACATCGAAAATCTCGCCTTGATGGTTGTTCAAGCTATCCAAATATTTTGCCACTATATATTGTTCTGGAATACCATTGTCATTTTGGATTGCAACCCCATGACTTACATATTATCACGTCATTTTCTGGGGGTCAAATATTCAAAATGGATTTTCATTTTGCAGGAGTTTGATTTGGAATTAATCAAATCCAAGTCAATGAATTATTTATTTTTGGTTAATATTCTCTGCAACCTTCCCTCTGATAGTACTACCACTACATTAGAACCATCTATTCCTAATGAGTCTTTGTTTCTTATCAGATCATCTGATCCTTGGCATGTGGATTTTATCATTTATCTCCAGATTGAGACTTTTCGGCCTGATACCTCTCACTCTGACCAGCAACATATTTGATACCAAGCCAAAGATTATCTAATCCTTGGTGATACACTTTATCATCATGGTGTCTATACAATTTCAAGAAGGTGAGTCACTCATGAGGAGGCCGAAATTTTTTTAAATGATTATCATGTTGGGGCTTGTGGTGGACATTTGTCTAGATACGCTACCATGCAGAAGATACTCTGCACCAGCTACTTTTTTCCTACCATATTTTGCGACTGCATCCTTGCGATCAAAAGTTGTCATGTGTGCCATATATTTGATCGTAAAATCTGAAAACCACTAGTTCCAATGCATCTTCTTGTCTCTATGCGCCCATTTTCAAAATGGGGCATTGACTTCATGACCTGTAACCCTCATTCATCCAGGGGGCATGTTTATATTATTGTTACAGTAGACTACTTTACCAAGTGGGCTGAAGTGATGCCTACTTTTAATAACACAGGACAAACAACTACATTTTTTCTTCTTTAATCATGTCATTTCACGGTTTCGTATTCCACAGGCTATAGTCACAGATCACGGTAAGCCTTTTTGAAATCACATGATGAATGAGTTGACTACCAAGTTAGGACCGTCACATGGTAGTTATAGCCCTTATTATCCACAATAAAATGGACAAGTTGAGGCTATTAACAATATTCTTAAATGAATGATTTAACGAATGATAGGATTTCATAAACGAAATTGGAATTTGATCCTGTACTTGGCTTTGTGGGCATGCCGAACCTCGGTGAGAAATGAAATTGGATTTACCCCCTTTCAATTAGTGTATGGTCTAGAAGCTATCTTGCCAATCCAATGTGAAATGCCATCGTTGAAACTTGCAATCGACTTATTACATGACACCTTAGATGAAGAAGCACTTTTTAACCTCATCCATCTTGATGAAACATGTCATGAAGCCCAATTGGACAACGAAGCGCATAAGAGATGTATAAAGGCACAATACGACAAGCATGTCCAGCCTCGCATCATCTTAGAGGGTGACCTAGTCCTTCTTTATGATAAAGAAGCTGATGTAGTAGGTTCAGGGAAATTTGAACCATTATGGCATGGCCCCTCTATTGTCAAAAGAGTTTTTGCTAAGGGCGCCTACAAGTTGGTATATTACGACGAAATTCCATTGGTGCAACCCCAAAATGGGTTGTGCCTCAAATGTTACTATGCTTAAACATGAGCGTAGTAAACTGTTGTATTATATTGTATATATGTTTTTGATTTGTATTTACTGTCTTAGTTTGTTTTAGAGTTTTACTGAAGTTAGTAATCTACTTCACATTTCATCGCAAATGTCTGAATCTTTGGAACCATTTGTTGGGTATGCTGATGGTGCTAGTCATAGTACGCAAGATATATCCTTTGCAATGTGGGCCATTTTTTCTCCTAACAGTGATTTAGTAAGTTTTCAAGGGATTTTTATTTGTCAGTCGACAAAAAATATCGCTGAGTATAGCACATTCATCGAACTTCTCTCGGATGCCATTTCATTCGTATTAACCGTATCATGATAAGGTTAGACTCACAACTTATGGTACTGCAACTTACTAGTGTTTATACTATCAGAAATCCAACACTTCATCATATGTTCCTAAGAGTTCAAATTTTGGAAAGGAAATTTAATTTCATTCAATATCAACACATTTCTATAAACTTGAATTAATTAACTGATTCTTTAGCGAATTATGTTATAGATAGACATTTTCAACACGTGTAAAGACACATTTTCAATTCACACCACATAATTGAATAGGATTTCACAATAAACATAGGAAAACACTGAAAAGAAATAGATAGATAGTTACAGGGTTTTAAAAAATTTCTGCCCAAGACACATTGGTCATCTAACCTCAAAATGTATGCAACATGTCAAAAGTAAACTAGTGGTGCTCATGATAACATGCTATTGATCTCGCTATCCTATGCAGTAGCCGCATCCAACGGTTAGGAACACCAACAGTATGGTACTTCAATCACATGGGTCACTGTTCAATCTGGAAATCTGGAATCCCAAAGGTCAACCCCTATATGTGTTGTTGTAGCTCAACAAGAGTCTCAACCATATCTAAATCCTGAAGTACTGCTCTCCTGACATCCCTCTCTTCTAGCTCATCTGCTCCCTGCTCTGGCTGTTCCACTGGTCGAACTCGACCTACATCTGCATACATCAAAAATTTAGTTTAGTCTTTGGAAAAAATCAAAACAAAAAAACATATATAAACGATAGAAAAATAAAAAAAAATTGTTAAACATTCTTACCAATTGCACCCCATTGAGCGCCTTCTTTTAAAGCTAAATCTGGATCTCCTTGGAAGTCGATGCCTACATATGCAAAATCATCGATGGCGATAATCTGTCACCTGAACCAGGCAAAGAATGCAGTCGAGAACATGATGGTTGATTGACCATAATTTCTAGCCATCAGTTCTACCCATTTCTACATCCTTGGATATCTAGGGTTAGATATACCCAACGTCACATGTTGAGGTTGCATCAATGAAATGCGCTCTAAGGAAAAAAAAATGAGGATTAAACCATAGTTGAAATTTTTCTTCCTCCCCTTGCATTTCTCAGTTGTTCTTTCATTTGAGAGAGTTCAACTTTGGCCCAGATGAAAACTATTGGTTCCAAACACTCTAGTCCATACTGCATGTAAGATCTGTTTGCTACATGTAGTGTAGATGTACCAGTAAGCTTTGCGATCGTGAATAAGATGGTTCTCAATGGAAAATCATGAACATCGCGAATGTTTATTTTCCAATCCTTGCTAGGTTGATCCCCTGTATTGCAACACTGCAATATATAATCTCTCACCGTCTCCCCTCTAAGAGTAGAACCTAAAAGATAAATAGGCAGGCCTCTCCTCGATAATCCTGTGAGAAAATAGATATCCTCCACTAAAATTGGGACCACTTTTTCCCCAACATGAAATGCCTCAATCGCTGGATCCCATGAACGAACAAGGAATTCCAATAGTTCCATTTTTTGCCTCATACTTGATAATCTGAAGTACTTGAACAATGCACAGTCTCTAAGGGCTCTTACAGTACCTGGATCATTTAGGGAAATCATGTTTTGTTATTCATGTTCTCTTTCCCTCCATGTAATTTTCATTTTGGTCCGTTGAATCCCTGAAACAAAACCATAAGACTCATAAGGACCCATTTCATGTAAAACAAATAGGTAAAATTTGGGCACACTGCAAATAAAAAAATGTAAATTGTGCCCAACGCACCCCTAGTCAAGGGATAGTGCATTGAAAGTGCACCCGACCATCGATCCCAGTGCACTGCAGTGCACCTCTCAACATTCAAGAGTGTGTTTCCCTATTTGAAAAATAAATTTAACCTAAGGGGCCCAAATCCCTAAAAAATTGCAATGCAATGAAGAAAAAAGACTATTGAAGGAAATCAAAGGTTTATGGCACCAACCTGGATCAAATTGTGAGGAAAAATTTCCACAGAATTGATCGCAATCAATAACTTAATTTTGGGGGAAAAAACAGGTTCAAAGCTCCAAAATACAAATCGTAACTTTCAAATGGTAAAAATGAATAGTAAAACTCTTTTAATTAGTCATTTTATTATTTGCGAATCATATTTATTGCTGTGACTATTGTTTTATTCATTTTTATCATGAAACATGTATTTTTAATCCATTTGATGTTGTTCTGAATAGGTTTACAGCTAACATAGTAGATTAGTCGTGCACACTTATTCAAGAATGATTTGACCACAAAGCATACTTTTATCCTTATTTTCCAAGCTTTTATAAAAATGAAAAAGGACTTCAAGCACACTTTTATCTCTTTTTTGAGCTTCGATAACAATGAAAAAGGAACCCCTGGAGTCTTCTTTTAGCTCTTTTCAAACTCCGCTAATGTGAAAATATTGCTGAGCACTTGTATTTTTAAGCTCGTAAAAGTAAATGAATTGACATCTACTCAGTATAAGTTTAAGCCTTTTCCAGACTCAGATAGATTATTTACAAAAAAGGAAAGCCTTAGTCGAACATGGCTAGGAGTTTCTCTCAGATATTATTTTACACTTTTTCGGATCTGAGCGACAACTTTACGAATTGTCCTCTTTTTCAAACTCTCTAAATATGAAAAAGGACCGGGTTTTCACTGTCGTTAGGCTCATTAAAACATAAAATAGCGTGGGGATTGTCGATCATGGAAATAATCGAGTTTCATTTATCGCCAGACTCATTAAATTATTAAATAGTGATGCATATTTTCCCAAAGGGTTGAATTATAGATCAAACATATGTTATCCTTCTCAAGCTTGTTAAAAAATAAAGAGGTACTGGTCAACAAATGACTGGGGAAAATTTGGGAAAGTGAACAAAACTTTTTATGGTAGTAGATCGCTCTTGAACATGACACTTCACTCCATCATCGTGACTGTTTAGGTTGGGTAATATTCTTGAAATTTCATTCATGCCTATGGTTTATCATACCTTCAATTCGATTTTGGGTCAATGCTTCCGACTCATCTCAGTGTTGTTAATATCTTCAAGATAAGTCATCCAGTGAATACTGATCCTTTTGCAATACTCATTAAACCTTCATTTTAATGATAGTCATCCTTGAACATTGCTATATCAAGTCAGATTTTGTCTCTGAAATTAGTAACTCCTATTTTGCGATAAAGTGGCTTCCTATTGACATCATCTCATCATCCAATAAGTTTACTTAGAAACATCATCTTCCAGTACCTTGAAATTTGCCTGAACATTGGAAAGCTTCATGCTTCTGGATCTTTGAATGAAATGTTTTGTTTGTTGTTCAACATAAAATTATCTATTCACACCTTGCAAAACTTATTGCATTACCTTGAGAGCCATTGACATTAATGGTGGTTCTCTCGCATTGTTTAACAACTCACATCATTAGCTAGTAATAAAATGATGTCTTACCATGTTCGCGTACAAGTCATATATTCGCATGGCTAGACTTATACATGAACAATCGAGCGAACGAGATAAGAAGACCCTGGATCTAGTTTCAGCCATCCTGGCTATGATTTTAGGATTTTTGTACACATCATTTGTACAATGACCTTACATACAAATCATCATCCAAACATGGGCCTATATCTGTAGGCATGTCTGTATTGGGAAACATTCCAATGTAGACAACTTTCTGCACTATGTACATGTTATTAGATAGTTTATGTGCTGATCATGGGAATGCCTCCCTTATCAATTCGTAATCAAGAGGATATATCATGATGTAAGTATTGTAATATTGATGTAGGTCACCACTCTGCTTCAGTTCTAGATCATCGCGTCATAAATCATCTCATTCAAAAGTATTGTTATTATTATTTCAACTTCATGATTTAGGGGCCATCTATTATAGGTCAATATGGGCATCATCCCCCATGACCTGGTCAAATTGGACATCATCCCCAGGACCAATGAAATAGGGTCTATCATCCCCTTACATTTCAATTGCTATATGCACCAAGAGAAGAACAAATCATTCATGGCTTCTATTGTGATATTTCAAAGGTTTGAAATATATGTTATATCACCTATTGACTCACCAATGCAGCCTATAAAGGGATCAAATGTGCTGCATATGCAATATCCTCCATTTAAGGGTGCATTGCAGGGCACATCCCGACATTTAAGAGTGTGTTGGAAACCTGGGAGTGGAATTCTCATTGTTCCGGTAATGTCCACATGGACAATGCCTTCTAGAAGAGTCCATATGTGTCAAACTTCGAATCCAAGTGTCCATCTGACACCTATGAACTTGGAAACATGTCTTGCCTATTCCTAGAAAGTCATTCCTTGAGAAACTACCATCAACTTCCCTATAAACTGAGCACATATCCTAGTGCTAGGGAAGGAACAATTTTGGTAAAGAAATTTTGTTGGATTCTCATTGAGTGAAAGTACTGATATGCTGCTGGTACAATGTTGGATGTGATGAGGCTGGGATGAAGCTAGAGCAGGTGACATCAAATTTATCATTGGTTCTAACCTCCCCCTTTTACTCTCTAATAAATATTTTTGTTCATTTTCCCATATATGTATTTGTTTACGTTTCTATTCCTCATGCAATGGATTCTTGAATGATATATATGTTTCACATATAATCGATTTGAGTGATTAAGATAATTAGGCATCTGTATATTGCAATTTGTTTTTTGTTCTCTATTTATTCTTGCAGGAATCAATCTAGCGATCTGAGTTGGATTGAAGGCGACAAAAAAATCGACAGAAGGAGAAGGAGAAGCGCTTGGATTTCAAGTAGGTTCTTCTATCATTTTGTGTGTCTATTTATTTTAGAGAAACTGATAGCAAAGTCTTTCATCTGTTGTTCTAAGTGCCTAGCACCACACTTAGGGAATTTGATTTATATGTAGATCACAAGTCTGCATAACATATATAATAATAATAATAAGTTATAATTTAGTTTTTTTTTAATAATATTTATTTGTTTATTTTGGTAATGTGATATGTAGCATGTATTGTTTTGATGGTTATTGTAGGTTAATGCCTATAATTTATTTTCAGCTACTTAATTTATATATAGTTGCACTAGTTATTGGCAATACTAATATTTTTTCTTTTCTTTTCATTTTAATATATTACATTTACTCATTATCTTATAAATGAAGATATACATGTTTAATAAAGTAATGAATAAATTAATTATACAAAGTGTAATATATTATTAGGCTAATACATGTGTCTATTTAGAATATGACTTCCATAATTTTAATTTAATTATCAATAATTATTAGGTGGATGAAAGGGATTTAGCCTCCATAAAATACTCTAGAATATTTTTAGTAGTCACATATTAAAGGTTGAGATTTATCTCAAAAGTAGTTAGTTTCTTTTTCCCTTTTCATTGAACTGATTAACTAAAAATATGTCATAAACATTTGTCACATGACTAGCATAGATCCATCTTAATTTTGGATCTACCAAGTGTCTAGACATATCAAACGTCTCAACATGTAAATTATTTTTGAATGCAAAACTTGAGGAAAGGTTTTCACCTCCAGAAATTTGATTCCTCTAGGCCCTTGATAACCCAAGAGTTAAGATACATGTATGTTAACTTTTAATAATATTATTTATTTATATTTATAACATTTCACATCTCTATGTATAGAAATAATTGTATTTTTAATTTTAATAAAATCTTGATACATATTGAATATTAATATGTTTACTAATTAAATTTAAATACTTTGAAATATAATGGCTATGAATATGAATTAATATTTTAATGTATATATTCAAGTAAGCATGTGTGTGTGTGTGAATTGTGAGCCATTATTATTTTATTTTATTCTCATTTGTATAGAGGAATCAACAATTAGGTCAGGTTGAATTGCAACCTCTACCACTATACCAAGTGGAGCCTACGACAAACTCCTCTCCATTACTCCTAGGGGTTTTTAACCTTGGATCTCTTAGTTTACACATTACTTCATATCACTTATCAATTAAGTTGTCACCATAGGACATTATTTAAATTTATTTTAATGTGATTTATACATTATGATTTTTTCTTGCAAAAAAATGTTTGTAATTTTATTAATAAAAATAAAATTACAATATAACAAATTGAATTGAATCAATCTATTATTTTTATTAATTTTTAATTTTTATTACTTTTTGAATTGAATTGACATTGTACTTTATATTATTTTTTTATCTAGTGCTTAATTTTAAGAACACTACAACCTCTCTCCCAACATCTCCCATATTGAGTAGAGATTAAAAGGTTTACACTCATTTACAACCACTACAACATCTCCCCCATATTAAGCCAATATTTAAAATTTTACATTCATTTAGTGACACTACAACATCTCCCACTACAACATCTCGGGGGAAACATGATTTATGTCTTTTTGAGTATATGGTATTAATATTCCACATTGTTGGCCCATGGTATTGTAACAAAACCTAATTACAAGTTAATAATATCCATGGTAAATGGTATTGTAACAAAGCCTATTTACAAGTTAATAATCTCCATGGTAAAGCGGGGATCAATTGCAAAATAGGAAATAGTTTGACTAGACCAAGACCCATCATCAAGGCAAAGTCTAGACCAAGACTCATCATCAAGACCAATTTTTTAAGAGAAAAAGGTTGAGAGATGAAACAAAAATAAAAATTAAGGAAAGGAAAGAGAAATACAAAAGCACACAAAGCGAAATAAAACCCTAAAAACAAAAGCCTAAAAACCTAGAAACTCCAAAATTAAAAATAAAGAAATGAGTAAACTTTTAAATTAATTAATATAAAATTAGATTCATACAATTAATGCACCAAGTTTAGGAAATAAAATAAAATATTAATAATTATTAATGTAAAATATATTTAATATATTAATATTAAATAATAAATATATTAATAATATATTAATAGAATAACATACTAATATTAATATATTAATATCAAAGTATTAATTTTATGTGGAAACATATGAATATATTATTGTATGGATATTTGTATAATATACTAATAAACTAGTATATTAATATTAATGTAATACAATAATATATTAATATAATTATGCAATATGATAATATTAATAATGCATATAATCCTTAAGATTACAAGGGATGATTAACCCTAGATATGAGGGATGAGAGGGAACCACTTTTTACTTACCTCAAGTTTGTCATCCCAACTTATTACATGTTTTGTTAAATTTATATATATTTAAAATAAAATTATGATTTAGTATTTTCTTTTTTCTTTTTTAATCTTGGAAATATGCATGTATCACGAGGTAAGTGTTTTGATGACAATTGATGTTTATTAGTCATTTAATTTATATGGTTGCACTAGTATACAGTTCTATAAAATATAAACGTTTAGTGTAAATCAACGAACAAATGAATTACATGATTCATTATATATAAGGAAATTCCTTTTAATATAATCGAATCTTTTATATTAATATTATATGGTTATATTAAATAATCATCCAAATTTTAAAGTTATAGTTTACCAACTTTAATAAGATTAATATCCCCAACTCGTGATTAGTTAATATAATATACCATCAAGGTGAAGGCACTCGAAGTTAGAGTTTCTGGAGAAACAACTATGGTTTATGGTTCATGGTGGTCATGGCATCTCCTATGGGTGGGGGGTGGGACGGGTGGGAGGGATATACCCCCTCCTATTGTAATGCAATAATAGGGAAAATCTTAGGTTGACCAACACCTAAATCCTCTCATACATAGAATGATAAAAATCCAAGTGATGATCCTCTACATATAACAAAATGGATTTAGCATTATCTTGAGCATAAATGCAATCCATATAGTGGGAAATGACAGAACAAATGAATATGGGTTGTGCATCCATTAGTCTAAAACAATCCCCACATATGAAATCATTTCCAAAATAATAATGGAGAATACACAATATATACAAGATCGTGCAATAAAAAAAATAGACGAATAAGTCCTAATCTAATCGATCCAAAAGCACTAGAAACAAGAATATGTATAGCTTAAACAAGGGTCAAAAGGCTTTTTCCATTACCATATTCAACAACCATAAGGTTAGAAATATGGTTTTTCAAAATGGATTCTATTTTTTCAATTATGTGGGGTTATATATGTAATTTTTGATATAAAGATTCATCCGAGATAAAGGATTTCACTATAGCACTATTTGGGACCAAATTAAACTCATTTCCTTAAGAATTTTTAGACCAAGATATACTAGAAAGAATTGGAAGCGCAATGAGGAAATTTTTAATGATTTTTGAAACTACAAAGTAGGGACGATACACTTGTTACACATGAATATGTGTGTATATGAATGCCTCCAAGATGCTTCCATCAACTAACTGGAAATGCAATGGGGACATTTGTAATGATTTTAGAAACTACAAAGTAGGTAAAATACACTTTTTACACATGAATATGTGTGTATATGAATGTCTCCGAGCTGCTTCCATCAACTATTTTCCTCAATTATCAGGATAATTTTTGAAAACGGCCCATATATTATGAGCATATACCATTTCGATAGATAAAATGCCATAAAAATGGTCATTTATTTAGACATTTCCCTTTAAATATGCCCTAGAAACCATAAACTACTCGATGAGAAAGGCCAAGGTAGTTATGAATGAGTTACAAATATAATTTGATCCACCAAAAATTCAACAGGAGGAGTATGGATAGAAACCATACAAAAAATAATAAATACACAATCTAAACTCAAAATTGGACCCTTTAGAGAATGAATTGGATATGGGGGAGGATTAATGACTTGGGATCATACATTTGAAAGGAAAACAAATGACCTCACCAAAATAATAAAGATGCACAACTAAAACAAAATTAAGGAATAAAAATATGTGAAAATGACACATGAACAAGAGGATGCACTAGAAGCTAAAGAATCATAAGACATGGACCTAGAAGAATTAGATATACAATAAAATATAATAGAAAATAAAAATGAATATCCACTTTCAATTCTAGAGAAAAATATATATCTTATTTTTTTTTAGCATATATCAAATTGCAGCAGATTCTTCATCAAAAATTTAAAACTAAGTTATCTTTATGTGCAAAAAAAGCTAAATGAAAACTCAAACCCACAAAAGAAGATAAAAATAGATGTTGGAAAAGTAATGGACCATTAAATAAATTATTGGTTGAAATGTTAGTAAACTAGGGAAAGATATCCCCGATGATAGCATCCTTCCAATCTCTCCCATTATCAATGGAATTTATTTCATGGAACATGAGAGGTCAAAATGAAAAATCAAAACAGATGCTTCTCAAAATAGAAATTTCCTAGGAAAAATCCAGCTATAGTCATGAATCAGGAAAAAAAAATGATTAAAATATATTATTTCCAAAAGGGAAAACCTAATTTGGAGATGATGACAATAACTAGTAGTTGATGCCCAAGGAGCCTCAGGAGGAATATCTCTATTGTGGAATCCTATAGAAATTATCTTATTAGATTTCTTATGAAGTCAAAGGATTCTAATAGTGAAATTCAAACTGGTTGGATTAAAAAAACATGCAACTATTTTTTTAAAATCAAAATGAGTATATATTTATTAAATGTGCTTCGGTTCATAGCAGAAAAAACCTAGAGATACATCTTCCAAGAATAAACAAAACTGAGCATTCATACTATACTTCCTACAAAATTCAACTACAAGAACTAGAGCTAAGATAAGAATTTCCTCGATAGTTCTACATAACACTAGAAAGACTAATTACATAACCAAATAATACCAAAAAGAAACATTCAAAAATTATATAGTTAAACATCTAACAACAATTGTTATTACTGGCAAGAAGATTAAGGTCAAAATCATGTTTCCTAATGATGTCCTGATGGTGAGCCTGTGTCTATTAATATTTCTTGAACTAAAGTTATTTTATCATGCTCTTAGCACATCCACTTCATCATACAGTTCAGAAAATTTGTAATACTCCTAAATTAGCACATAGCTAATTAGAATATTAAATTTTGATTTTTCTCTTAGATAGAGGAATAAGAGGGTATGGAGACCCATAAATCTCCTTAGTAGGAATAACAGACACTCCTAGTGTGAATGGAGGTAATCTAAAAGCTGGATTGAAGACCCTTAGGTGTGAAAAGGGGCTGCAGCATGAAGACTGGGTCAACTTTGACCAAATCAAACAACATTGTTATGGAGTGGCATTCATGGGACAACACAGTGTTGGAGGGAGATTGATTGCATTAAGGTGGTGACCTAATTGAGTGTGGCCAAGGGTGAGGAAGATCATAACTTATATAAGGAAGATGATGGAAGCCATAATGGGTTATGTTTTGGATTGTTATTTTGTATATGGTCTGTTTAGACTTGTTTCTCTCTTCAACTGTTTAGCTAAGATTGTAGTGCTGTTTAGCACAGGGTGTTATCAAGAGGGAATCCCACCTATTTTCTTGATAGGCCTCTTGGAGGAGTATTGCACTACCTTGTCCACTATCCAACATCAGGTCAAGCTACATATTTTTTGTACAACGTAGATTTTGCACAGTATTGTGTTGTGTTGCAGGGTGCAGTAGTGGAGAGTTGATTTGGTTTAGTTCCTTTCTTGATTTCAGTTGGAGGAAAGTTTCCTTCCATTGGGAGACCAGAAAAGAGAACCCCTGAGCTTTATTTCATCATCCAACATCAGGCTAAGGTATTGCTATCAGTTACAGTGTAGTTTTCTGAAGAAACTATGTTCTTTCAGTGTGTATTTGCAGTGAAGTGTTTAGAGCGCTAGTTGGGGGAGATATATTTTCAGTGAGGGGATTGGCCTCTCATTTGGAGAATCTACAGAAGAAGATTTAATAAATTTCTAGATCATATTAGTAACCTCCTATCATCTATCCAGTTGCAGATATTATTCAGCCCTAGGGCCATATTTGTATTTCTGCACTTCTGCGTATTTCAGGAAACCCTTTCCAGGTTATCTTGGGAATGTGTTGGGGAACTTAGATCTTTGTTCCTGAAATTTTTTGAGCTATATAATAGTAGATCCATATTGATATATCATTTCTACAGTAGTTATGCCCTAAAAATGCACCGTCATAGCTCATGGTACTTGTATGGCAACATTTTTACATGTATTGACATATTTGCTTAGAGGAGGCTTGTCTTTTATTACTTGAGTGACTAGACCTTCAAGATATTGTGCCTATTATTTGCTGATATATTTAATAATATAGCTATAAATTTGTCTCATATCATGGTGTGTTCATTTAATCATTGGTATTTCCAATTTGTGTTCATATATTGTTGCTTCCCCATTTGGGAATATTACAGTGGTATTAGAGCATAATCTTGGCTCGGCCTGTGGATCTCAGCCATTATGCTATCAGGAGAATAATAAGAGGGAGAAAGAGATCAAAATGATGGAAAGAATTATTTTTATCTCATCTCTTCTCAAATATAAGAGGGACCTCACCAAGGAGGTAAAGCAAATAAAAGTGGAGAAAAGCAATGAAACCACACTATGGTTTCAAGATGAGGAAGGTCCATGTACTTTTTGTCAGCAAGAGAAAGATACAGTATTGCATAAAGCTCCAAAGAAACATACTATTCCCTTTCCTTTTGAAGTAGAAAACAAGAGGCATAGAGATGGAGGACACTTAGATCATGAGATTCTAAGTGAGTATCTTGCAGAATATAAGTCTCAACCTACAACTTTCAAGGAGAGTCTAACTCTCCCACAGTTCATTCATCTCAAAGAAGAAAGAAGACCTTGCAGCAATAGATTTGTATTGCCTACATTTGATGGGTCATCCACATGTATGGTAAGAGCTTGGGGAATGAATTTGGATGAATTTTTCCTGCTACATCCAGTAGTAGATAGAGAAGCTGTTGAGATTGCAGCGCTGCACCTTGAGGGTGAAGCAAAAATTTGGTGGTTCAACCATTTGAGTCTTGAAAAAGTGACTGCATATGCAGATTTTACTCAAATGTTGATCAAGAAGTTTGATAAGAAGAAATTAGAGGAGAAGATGCCTTCACCACCACTTGCTGCAGGAGCACTTGCATTAGGAGAAGGAACACTTGCACTTTTGCAAAGTGGTCTTGATCTCTTGACATTTAGAGTCCCATGCACTATTCTAGAGATGCATGAGGAGGAGGAGACTTTTACCAGTGCTGATGCAGCCATAGAAGAGAAACCATCATCATCAGTGGTTGGGGAAGCCATCACACTAGAAGAAGGGACCCTTATAGCAGCACAAGATGTTCCCAAGTTACACCAAGGTATGCACATTTTTCCACTTCCCATTATTTTAGCACATCATATGGAGGGTTGTGGGAATATACTTTTGTATGCCTTTGGGTCAAAACACATTGCTGATTTGGAGTAACAGACTATCACTACACTGAGAAACCTTGATTTTTTAAAAAATAAGATAAACGGTCATCCTATTTATTCATTTTTGAGCTACACACAAATATTGTGGTTGGAGTATAGAATTTTGGATGATAGGATGAGTATTGTCCTAAACAAAGCAATGCATAACTATGTTTTCAACATTGAGCATGATATTGAGACAACATATGCACCATCATGGAGATCAACAGTGATGCCATTGACCAACAGTGATGAGTTGGTGGCCCAACCATTATTGGAGCATTCCAGTGACCTTTCTACATGTATAGCAGAGGATAGGCAGATGGTTTATGGAGGACATATTAAGATGGATGACATCTGTCATTATTGTGATGGATACTTCTTGATGAGCACTTGACATTTTGATGAGAAGTTATTTTCCTACCACCTATTTGGATCCTTGTGGGGTCAACATGGTCATTAATGAGTGGTCATATTTTGGAGATCTCCAGGAATTTCATTTCAATATCCCATGAAATGCAAAGATAGAAATCTAGTTTGGGAGGATGGTATTCTCAATTGGAGGAATGCCAAATTTGGGCATGATGATAGACACTCACCATTGGTTGGATGGGTGATGTTGATGAGAAAGAGGCTAGAAAGCCACTTGAAGATATATGAAATAGGGCAAGAAGAGGCAAGGTTGTGTTGGCTACTCTTGAAAGAGTTTGGCCATCATGTAGCATATCATATCCCAAAGGGTGTTCTAATTGTTGGGACTTGGCATAGCACTTTCATCATATGGCAGCAAGGAGTTTGGGTGTATTGGGGTGGTGTGATATCTTTCATATCAACCATCATGTTGTTTCTCCATAGTTTATATGGTGATGGAGTGGGGAGGCAACAAGAGTTTTTGTTGCTTTGGAAGATCTTAGGAGAGTATGGGCTGATTCTCTCCCATGCTTTGCATAATGTTGTAGGAGTAGGTGATGGCACCATCATGGTGCAAGGGGGATACTCCTTAGCCTTGGAGGATCAGGAGGTCTTCCAGTTTGGAAAGAATCTCCCATATATAGCAGCATTATGATAGATTACTTTTACATTTGGCATGCCAAAGGATGGAGATATGAGATGATAGGAGCCTTATTAAAAAGGCCAACAATGTTGTCACTTAAGAGCTTGGATTTGTTGATGGACTGTTCCATGATCACTTCACGTATGATGCACTTGATGGACAAGTAGGAGATGAGAGTGATGGATTAGTGGATGCAGACATCTATTACCATGATATGACCTTCTTGACTTGGATCTCCAAGCATAAGAAGAAGGTTTTTCATGCAGCATATGGTTCATTACTCTTCATGAATATATGTCATGCCACTATGGAGGGTTCATTCATGGATCTTATTATTAGCTTACTCTCAATACTTGGTAAGGGTTGTGTTTTTTCACTTATTGATTATCTAACACAGTATTTGCATTCTCTTTCCATCTATATGTAGTGCATTGCTCCACAAGAGGGAAAGTTTTTATTTGGGCTTCATGGTCTTTCTGAGTCCAACAGCTATGATGGAGATAGCCATCTATTGAATGGATTTGGTCAAGTGTTGTACTATTATTTGTATGCTCAGTTGATAAACAATGCCATTTGCTATTTTATAGTAGATGAGATGACATGCACAACTAGAAACTCGTTGGGAGACAACTTTCCATGTTATGTTTTGAAACATTAGTTAGAAAAATTGCACTGTGACCACTTGGGAAATTGTTGGTACCTTCTAGCACTACATGAATCCTTCAGTACTTTTCTCATTTGGATTCCATATGATGATAATTTCATATTCATTTTATATGGGATGATTTGGGCAAGAACCAAAGAGTGGGTCTTTGAGGATCCAATTTCCTTTTTGCTTCATGAAGGCAACATTACTACAACCCAAAATCAGAAGTAGCTCTACACTTATCATAAGTGGAGAGAGATACAGTGTGGGATGGACAATTTGATCCATCATGTTCAGCTATGCAGCTCACCTACTTTGCAGGAGCTTAAGGTGGAGGAGATATTTCATGAGTTTCCATGTTGGAGGGTGACTCACTTTTTGTGGATGATAGCTTGGGATATGGAGCTTCACATGGGAAGGAAGATTCCCAATAATTTGCTGATCCCATGCCTCAAGAAGGCCTCTAGACCACATATAGTTGCTTCCATGGATATACCACTTGTTCATGATGAGAGCCATTTGGATTTTTCACCAAAGCCATACTTATACACTTGGGAGGAGAAACTTGGAGATTTGTTTATGAGACAACATCTTGTTCATGGGAGGAACTTATCATATGAGGATGCTATAGGAGGAAGAGGAGAGGCTCTTCAGTTATATCCTTACAGTTGCTTGAGGACAAGCAACATTTGGGAGGGGAGGACTGTAATATTCCTAAATTAGCACATAACTAATTGGAATATTAAATCTTGAATTTTCTCTTAGATAGAGGAATAAGAGGGTATGGAGACCCATAAATATTCCTAGTAGGAATAAAAGACACTCCTAGTGTGAATGGAGGTCATCTAAAATTTATATTGAAGACCCTTAAGTGTGAAAAGGGGTTGGAGCATGAAGACTGGGTCAACTTTGACCAAATCAAACATCATTGTTATGGAGGAGTGGCATTCATGGTGGGACAACGCAGTTTTGGAGGGAGATTGATTACATGGAGGTAGTGACCTAATTAAGTGGGGCCAAGGGTGAGGAATATCATAACTTATATAAGGAAGAGGATGGAAGCCATATGGGGTTATGTTTTGGATTATTATTTTGTATATGGTCTGTTTAGACTTGTTGCTCTCTTTAGCTGTTTAGCTAAGATTGCAGTGATGTTTAGCACAGGGTGTTCCCGAGCGGGAATCCCACCTCTTTCCTTGAGAGGCCTCTTGGAGGATTATTTCACTACCTTGTCCACTATCTGGCATTAGGCTAAGCTACATATTTGTTGTACAACACAGTTTCTACAAAGTATTTTGTTGTGTTGCAGGGTGCAGCAGTGGAGAGTTGATTTGGGTCACTTCCATGCTTGATTTCAGTTGGAGGAAAGTTTTATTCCATTGGGAGACTAGTAAAGAGAACCCCTAAGCTTTATTTCATCATCCAACATTAGGCTAAGGTAATTATATCAGTTACAACACATTTTTTTGAATAAATTGCGTTATTTCAGTGTGCAGTTGTAGTGAAGGGTTTGGAGCCCTAGTTGCAGGAGATAGATTTTCAATGAGGAGATTAGCCTCTCATTTGGAGAATATATAGGAGGTGTTTTAATACATTTCTAGATCAGATCAGTAACCTCCTATCATCTATCCAGTTGCAGAGATTATTTAGCCCTAGGGCCATATTTGTATTTCTGCACTTTTGTGTATTTTAGGAAACCATTTCCAGGTCATCGTGGGAATGTGTTGGGGAGCCTAGATCGCTCTTCTCGGCATTGTTTGAGATATATAATAGCAGATAAATATTGATATATCATTTTTGTAGCAATTACGCCGTAAAAATGTGTCGTTATGTCTTGTGACACTTGTATGGCAGTATTTTTACATGTATTGACATATTTTCTTAGAGGAGGCTTGTCTTGTATTGCTTGAGTGACTAGATCCTCAAGATCTTGTGCCTATTATTGGTTGATATATTTAATAATATGGTTGTACATTGGTCTCATATCATGGTGTGTTGATTTATTCACTAGTATTTCCAATTTTGTGTTCATATATTATTGCTTCCCCATTTGGGAATATTACAAAATTGGACTTTGAGATTTTGCAACTCCTTTTCCAACTCAATGTGAGAATGGATCATTTGAAAAAAATTGAATTGCAGCTCATGATTCATGAATAAAGAGACATTATTAACATGGGATATGCTGTGAAGGAGAATTAGAATTCAAGGGCTAATTCATATTGTTGTAGTAATTTTCATCCCAATTTTTGGCAATTGAGGAATATTTTTTGCAACTTGCTACAAATAGAGTTATCTCAACACAATAAAGGAAAAAGGTGGCCAAAATTTTTTGAAACCATCCTTGCTCTGGTTGAATTTCTTCGGATAGAAGGGATACTTTTAGATAGTTCCTTGTGGCCCCTTCCCTAACCAACATTCCAGGAGAAATAAACTTGACCAACAAATTGGAACCAAATTGAACTAGTGAGAATGAGGTTGGAATTTCCTTGAAACAATTGGATCTACCCTTTACAAGCATCCCAGAATCCTAATTCCCCTCTAAGTCAATGATTCCTGAATGCCAAAAGTCCCATGAACAGAAATGATGATCCCACACAACCACCAGCCTAAGAAGAGACTAGAACCGAGAAAGGAGCTCTAAAAAGAGCTCCCACAAAAGAGGAATGCTTGAGGCCACATTTGGTAGGTGAAGAAACCATGAGATTTTGAAATCTAGAAGATGAAAGAAAACAAAAAAACATGCATTTATTACCAATTTATATTATCTCGATATAGAAGGAGACAAATTAATATCTTGCAAACCCTATAAGGCATTCACCGAATGATAGGAAATAATTATTGGGTACTTGTAGAGGACTTCAATATCATAAAATACTTAAGTGAAAATAAAGGGGGAAGTAAATATTGGATGATGAATTAACCTATTTCAAGGATATTGTAGACTATATAAAACATATGGATCAAGAAACAATGAATGGAATCTATATTTTGAACAATAGAAGAGGGGGAAAAACCTAAGTAGCTTCTTGTATTGAAAGTTTCCTACTCTCAGAATATTAAATGATAATAAGCTTGGTGGAGTGATTCTCTATATTACCAAGTTATGGCTCACATCATTTTCCCATCATAGTAATATTGGATTGGAAAGAAGCCCCAAAATCACGCTTTGTAGTTTGAATAAATTTGGATAATACATCCATCCTTCAAGGAAAGTATAGAGAACTGGTGGAAGAAATCCATAACATATAATGGATCAATCATGCATCATTTCCACCAATGCTTAAGATATTCCAAAAGTAGACTGTTTTTTTGGAACAAAAAGTAATTTAGTAAGATTCATGATAAGAGAAAGATCTTAGTACAAATATGGAGAAAATACAGAAAAGAATAATTATAGAAGGGAAGAAATAGGACTTCTCACAAAAGGAAATGACCTTCTAAGTACAATGGGAGAAACATTAAAACCAAGAAGAAATTTTATGGAGGAAACAATTCAAGGTTTAATGGATCAAGGAAGGAGAAAGGAACACACAGTTATTTTATTGTACAATGGTCCAACATTGTCAACACAATAGATTCCCTTACATCAAACATCAACAAGGTAATAAATTGGAAAATTATCAAGATATATACAAGGATATTATATCCTTTTACTAGCAATTTCTCACTAAACCTTAGTGAAATAGACACCTAGCCATCAGAAAAATTACTCAAAACTTTCCCTCTTTAGTTACCCATGAATAGAACGCTACCCATATTTTTGAAATTATCCCATTGGAATTTGAACAAGCTATCATGGAGATTCCTAGGGGAGATTCACTATGACCCAATCAATTTATCTCTTATTTCTTCTAGGAATGTTGGTTGATCATCTATAATGATATACAAGAAAATGCATAACACTCTAGAAGGATTCTTTTTCCTCTTAATTTTGGATGTTAACATCCTTAAACTTATTCTCAAAAAAAAAAAAAAAAAAAAACTCAGGTCTTCTAGTCCTATCACTCAAACCCTTTCTCCCTTGCCCATTTCCTCAAAAGAACATGGTTTTTTGAAAGCTATGCAAATTCTAGATAGTATTTTCTTAGTTCATGAAGTAATCCACTCTCTTAATTCTTCTAAAAACCTAGTATGTTTATCAAATCGGATTTGTCAAAAGCATTTGACTGTATTAGTTTGAAATATGTCTATCACATCCTTGGGGCCTTTGGATTAGTAAACAAATGGAATCACTGGGTTCCTCCCTCGATATGAAAATATTTATCCTCCATCCTCATTAATGGGTGACCATACTCCACATTCATCCCATCCAAAGGAATTCAAAAAGGATACCCTCTCTCTACCTTAATTTTTCTTCTTATATTTGAAGATATAGGATATGATATAGAAAGATACAATAGCTACTAATAAAATAAAATGCATTAAAATTCATGGAAGTGATTTGAAATCCTTACATCAACAATTTTTGATGCCGCTATACTAATGGGAAAACCTTCGATCAAAGTGGCTATAGCTATAAATTATATCTTAGAGGATTTCATTTCTACCTCGGGAACTGCCATTAACCTTGACAAATATTTGATCTTCCTCTTCAAGACTTCACAAATGGTTTAGATTCAAACTACCTAAATATTGTTATTTCAAAGGATTTCCCTTCTATCCAAATACTTAGGAACCCAAATTGTGGGAAGTTTTATTAGACATGTTGTATGGGAAGTGATGAGCTCCATCATTAGACATATTTGGAGGGGTTAATGGACACCTTTTTGCCTTATTAAATCTCTTTTTCTTGAATTTTTATTTTTATTTGGTTTTATGATGCTAGTATAGGTGTTGATTAAGGCTAACATACTTTGAGTGCGTAATATGAGGTTGAGTGCAGAATATCAAGAGTAATTGGCATTATTTTTGAAGATTTTAAGAATTGAAGGAGACAAAAATGAGAAATTATAGGAGGATTGTCCACCCTCCTTAACTCTCGAAGGCAACCAAAGGATCCGCAAGGATTCTCTCCAACAATTAGAATTCCAAAGGCATCCAAGCAACTCAAAGACCAAAGTGCACACAATCCGTGTTTACTTGGAGTCACGTGGAATCAATCACTATTTTCAATGGAGTTGTTGGTAGCTATCCTATAGAATAAATAGAGCAGAGTTAGAACTAGGAATGATTCAATTCTATTGGGAACTTTGCTGTAAGAGACTAAACTTGGCATGTACTTAGCGATTAAAATTTGAGAAATGTAAGGGAATATTCTTTCATGAAATGAGTAGAATTATTTCATTTTACTGATTTAAGTTTCAGAGAGCTAGGCATGTGGGTTAGGGCCCAATCCATGTGCCTCAACCTCTCTATTGTACTTTTTCTTTACTTTATGGCATTAAGCTAGTTCAGCTTCTGATATTTTCATTGTTGCTTAGCTTTTGTTTGCAGTGTGATGTTGTAGGATTCATTTTCTTATCAGTAATAGAATAAAGGAGAAAAATCTAAAGCATTTGGATCAAGACCTCCCTTCTCATCTTTTTCAGTAGAGTGCGAGGAGGTTGAACCTTCCCACAGACCCAAAATTGATTTATTTTCACTGTTTCTGAGATTAGAGTAGAGTTTCTTTACCATTTTCAGCGTTCCTTTTGTACTGTATTTCCATGCATTTGTGTTTTTTTGTGCATAGATCAGCATAGTTTTTTGCAAGAATAAGAATTAAAGTACCATGGAAGTCCATTGGCACCTCCCCGCTTCATTCTCCACCTATGTTTTTACGCCTCCATTGTTATTGTTGCACCTATATTTCCCTCCTATTTCTTTTATTGCACATGCCACCCCTTTTATTCACAAAACACTTAAAATTTTTAAGAGTTTATCCTTCGCCCTTTCCTCATCAAAATTCCGTTATTTCGTTTCGCATCCCATAGGAGCCTCCCTCTCCTTCCTTTGTCATTATTCAACAATATTGTGATTTTCTCTTTACCCTACCTTTGCCAATTATCATGAAAATATTCAAAAAAACCTTTAGGAACCAACCTTTCCCCATTCCTTTGAACTTGCTGCAAATCATTTCACAAATCAAAAAATTCTTGTCCTATTTGAATTCCGTTAACACTTACCACTCCCAAGATCCGATTGTGATAATTCATGTATGCCTCAATAACCCTTCCTCCTTACCATTGCTGATTAACTAACGAAAGTGTTCTAAAACCATTGGAAACTGAACTTCCCCTTTTTTCCTTTAAGACTTACCGCAAATCAAAATTTGATATTCCATTTTTTTCCCGTTAACACTTACCACTCCAAAATCTGATTAAGATAATTATCCATAATTTTCCACACCGCAATCACAAATCACATTTTTCATTTGGTTCTCGTAACACGTTCCGCTCCCAATGCTGATTGCGATATCGCTTTCGTACTTTGCCACCGGCCCTACCGCCACGTCATCCCATCACATTTCACATTTCACATTTTTTATCCCATCGCATTTTGCATTTCTCTCCTGCTCTCTAGCAACACTTCCTCTACCCCTCTGGCTTTGCGATATTTCGATTGCGATATCACATATTGCATATTGCACTTCCGTTCTACCATCGCAATTTCGCCATCACACTTTTAAAAACCTCCAACTCCAAAGGATTTTTGTGATATTATAAGTTTTAATAAAGTCTAAACCCTCTTTCACACTTCAAAGCCTTGTTTCATGTGTTTAGCCTTCCCTTAGCACCATTAACCGCTTTTTCTCTGAATTACAAGCAACACTTTCTCAAGTTTGGTTAGATCATGGATAGCTACATAGATAGAAGCATGGTAGATAGAGCATAATATAATTAGGGTGTCTTTAGCTGATTGGCCAAGTTAAGTGTGGTTTAGAATTAGTTTCCTTTCTACCATTCCTTTCTGCAAATTAAATTAGTTTCATTTCCATAATTTCCTTTCTGCAAATTAAATTAGTTTCATTTTCGACATTTCCTTTTTGAAAATTAAGTTAGTTTCATTTCTATAATTTCCCTCTAGCAATTTAATTTCCAGTTCTTATCATAGTTTAAGAAATAACACCCTTTCATAAAGTAGAAGAGGATGACAGGAGAATAATGCATCTATTATGTATATAGCATTGTCACCTACAACTTTGTATGAACGTCAGGTTGATAAATCAAAGTAGGGCAACCCCTGGGAGTTGCAGCACTCTTGGTGCAATACTAGGGCTCACCACTTTTTGGCATCGTTGTCGAGGAGGTGTCTAGTAGATGCTTTGATTTTGTTTTAAAAATTATTTTTTTCTTTCATTTATTTTCATGTTATTTCATAAATATTAAAAAATACAAAACTATCTAATTTCATGCCTCGTAGGAGTAGGAATACTCAAAGAAAAATCTTTCCTAAAACCCCCACATCCCCTCCTAGCCACCCTTCACTCTTCTTCAGTGGAAGTGAGATTTAACTTCCTATAGGAGAGCCTTAGGAATACTTTGAGGAACTTATTGGGGAATAAGAAGAATACTTTGGTCCAATTGAGGGACCTACTTCACCTATCTTAACCATGGTTGGGATCCAGAGAGCCTTTCCCATAAGAGAGGCAGATGGGGAGACTAAGATGGAAAATATTAACCCATCAACTCTTCCACACTTCCATGGACTTACCTCTAAGGATCTTGACATATTCATGTTTGAATTTGCTTTTGTTTGTAGGACTTATGACTACACCTCTGATAATCAGAAGTTGAAGCTATTCCCATCCACCCTTAAGGATTCATCCTTGTTCTAGTTCATTGGTTTGCTTGGGGACAACATCACCACCTGGGCACAAATGTAAAAGACCTTCAACAACAAGTACAAAGACTATTTTAGGTCCAAGAAAACTAAGGATGGGATATTTAGGATGACTCTAGGGCCCGATGAATCCCTAGAGGACTATGAAGAGAAGTTTCAATTAAACTATAAGAGAGCCAACTGTACTCTTGAACCTGCATCACTTAAACTTGCAATTCTGCGAGGGATCAAAGAAGAGATGATAGAAACCTTGAATATTCTATCAAGAGGAGATATCTACCAACTACCTTATGAAACAATCAAATCTGTCTTCTGGAACCATTCTAGGGCATGTAGGAAGATGGGCAGAGCTGGCCAAAACACATCCAATACCCCTTCCTCTTCCACCTCCATAAAACATGAGATTGAAAACATTCTAGAGGACTTCAATAGTGACATGTTTCACACCCTTGCTTTGCAAATAGCCACAATGCAGTTCAAAAGGAAGCAAGAGGAAGCAGAAGAGCCCTGGCCATATTTTGTCCTAGATGTACCCAAAAGCACCCAAGAAATGAATTTCCACTGAATTTCATGGAGTTTTTCTTAGTCTGTGAGGAGAATCATGCCATAGACAAGTATCCCTTATTACTTAGACTTAAGGTTGTATATGAAGGTGGGGAAGGAATTCTAGAGAAACTCTGTTTCAACAACCAGAGAAGGCCTCAAGGCCTCGGCCATATCAACATGGTATGGAAGGTCCACCTTACTCTTACTATCACAATAATCAAAGTGCACCCATTCAACCTTGGTACACCGCCAGTCCTCCATGCTATTCTACACCTCATAATTGGCCTTACAACCCTTCATATCATCCTTATCCAGTGAATCAACCATTTCAGCAGTAAGTTCCACAACAACCTCAATGGAACAATTCATCCCAAGGGTGGAGGCCTAAACACAATTAACCACCTTCTCTAATGCCTCCACCCCAACCGAAAACTCAGCTTACTAATACTGCTTTACCTAGGATACCTCAAATACCTGCACAACCTAATCCAAACCCGAACAAAAGACAGCCACAATAGGCTCCCAGTGGAGAAACATCCTATCCAACTTATGTTGTGGAGATGTAGGAGGTTAATCTCAAGTTTGGAAGGGTACTCCCATACAACCATCCTCCATCTCCACGTGCAGAGGTTGAGGAGGAAAATGAATAAGGTAACACTTAGATCCAACAACCTCCTTTTCCTGAGCGCTTGATCCACCCTAGTCAGCACACCCTAGAGGATACTAAACTCCTGGGAAAATTAGAATTTTTTTGTGTAAAGATACCACTTCTCCAAGCCATTAAAGATGTACCAATATATAGTAGACTCATCAAAGAAAATTTATTCAAGAAAATTGGGAGAAGGAAGAGAGATACCCCCACCATCAATGCGGTAGGAAAACTGTCTAACCTATTGTTGGGAAGGGTGATCTTTCCAAAGTACCTAGACCCTGGTAGTCCAGTTGTTGATGCGCACATAGATGATGTCATAGCCCCCAAAACATTGATTATTCTAGGGGCTTCCATCAATTTCATGACCAAGGAAACTATGTTGAAATTTAATCTCCAAGGGACTTTAAGGAAAACAACAACTATTCTGCAACTTGCAGATCGGTCCACAGTAAGTCTGGAAGGAATTGTTGAGGATATTATGGTTACCATTGACTCTTGGGAGTATCCTATAGATTTCCTAGTCCTGAAACCAAAAACCAAGTTTAATGGCTATCCTCTCATCTTAGGGAGACCTTGGTTAGCCACTGCAGATGCATATATTAGTTGGCGGGCCGAAAACATGACTATAAAAAATGGGCCTTTTTCCAAACAGCTAGTGTTATATCCTTCAGCCCAGCCTTCCATTGATCATGATCTACCTATATGGTTGGAGGATGAAGAAGATGAGTTATATAACACTGCCCCTATGTTTACCATATATGTTATTCTTAGCAGGGGGAAGCTTGATGAAGATGAACGCATTGACCATGGCATTCAAAACCAGTCCTCCACTAACATTCCTCTCGAAACCTTAGTCAAAGAGTCTGAAAGCCAACCTTGGATGGAAGCACACTCAATTGAGTCAACCTCTAAAACCACCAAGGATATCAATTTTGGCCCATCCAGATCCTTGAAAATCAACCCAAACCTCTCGAATGAGGAAGAGAAGCAAATATGCTATCTTTTGAAATAGAATCTAGATGCATTTTCTTGGGATTACAAGGACATGAAAGGGGTGCATCCTTCAGTATGCAGACATCATGTTTACATCAAATAAGGATGCAAGCCTATGATACAACCCCAAATAAGTATGAACCCAGCTCGAAGGACATAGTAAAATAAGAGTTGGGTAAACTATTGGATGAAAGGTTCATATATCATATATCCGATAGTAAGTGGGTATCTCTTCTTGTACTAGTCCCAAAGAAGAATGAGAAATGGTGAATTTGTGTTGATTATCAAGAACTTAAAAAATCCACCAAGAAAGACCATTTCCATTTTCCATTTATAGACCAAGTACTAGATGGCCTTGTAGGGAAGAAGTTATTTTCCTTAGATGGGTTCAGTGGGTACAATCAGATTCAAATTAGCCCCAAGACTAGGATAAAATTATTTTCACCTGCCCTTGGGTTACC
Organism: Pinus albicaulis; assembly: GCA_034641835.2. Lineage (NCBI taxonomy): Eukaryota > Viridiplantae > Streptophyta > Pinopsida > Pinales > Pinaceae > Pinus > Pinus albicaulis. Next base: position 360,782,413 of record CM076577.1, read on the forward strand.
TTTTCTTATCGAGTCCTACCCTTTGGGTTGTGCAATGCCCCAACCACCTTCCAAAGAGTTGTCCTTAGAATTTTTTCTGAGTTAGTCCATGACTCTGTTGAAATCTACATGGACGATTTCACACCATATGGGGATGAATTCCAGGAATCTCTCTCCCATTTGGGTAAAGTAATAAGAATTTGTATTGAGATTCATCTCTCCCTGAGCCCAGAAACATGTGAATTCCTAAAGAAAGCGGGAGTTGTGTTAGGACACTCCATCTCCCAAGAAGGAATACAGGTAGACCCAAACAAAATTAATATCATCAAAAGGGTACCTGATCCTCAAAATAATAAAGATGTTAAGAGTTTCTTAGGCTTAGTTGGTTATTATAGAAGGTTCATCAAATATTTCAACAAGATGGATTCACCATTATTTGGGTAATTGGCAAAATATTCTGAGTTTATTTGTTCTGGTCCTTGTCAAGAGGCTTTTGAGCTCGTTAAGGAAATTTGACTACTGCCCCCATTCTCCGAGGTCCAAATTGGACCCTTCCTGTCCACATCCACATTAATACATATGACAAAGTTGTAGGGGTGACATTAGGAAAATTAGAGGACAAAACCCATTATTCCATCTATTTCATCAGCAAGAACTTGTCTAAGAATGAGCTGAATCATATTGTTACTGAGAAGGATATGTTAGCCATTTTCCATGATTTGAACAAATTTAGACATTATGTAACTAGATATAAGACCTTTTTTCACATTGACCATGCAACCATCAAATATTTAATGAATAAAACAGATGTTAATGCTAGGATAATTAGATGCTTGTTACTTTTACAACAATTTTATTTGACTATTGTTGATAAACCTGGAAAGGATAATGTTGTTGCAGATTTTTTGTCCAGGTTAGCTCTCCCCACAGGGGCTTCACTAAGGGAGCAATACCATACCACGTGGGTTCATATTGGGGGATATATATTGAGGGGAAAATGACATAATATATTGGGGGATATATAGGGGGTAAAGGGTTTTTATATTGATAGGTATGAAAAATGGAGCTCAAAGTTAATGAAAAATATAAAGGGGTATAAAAAATGTTAATGAAAAAATGGATACCCACAATATCTAGTGAAGGTAGGGTTTTTTAAATTGGGAAGGTGTATTGGGTTAATATTGGTAAGGGGTTAAATAATGTGATTTTTAGAGGTATTTTCCAATATGTAGTCAAATTAGAGGTATTGTTTAGTATGCCATGAACGCACGCGATATGTCAAAGGTTCATTAAGTGAAGCCCCTGTGGCTCTCCCTGCAGGTGAAGAAGGAATGTTTGATGACCAGCTACCATATGAGCATATCTTTTCTATATCATCACTCTCACCATACTTCAATATAACACCATTAATGTCCTCCATCATCAAGTAGATATATCATTGTTTTACCTCCTTTCATAACCGTATATTTTCAATCTAGGCCCTGATCAAATCCTCAGGAGATGTGTGAGGGAGGGAGAATTTTTTTATATCCTCTCTGCTTTTCATAACATACCATGTGGAGGCCACTTTTCTGTAAATATATATGCTTACAAAGTTTTGTAGGAAGGATATTATTGGCATACCCTTCACCAAGCTTCTAGAAGATACACTAGTAGGTGTGACCAGTGCCAAAGGATGGGGAAACCCACACAAAGGGATGATATTCCTTTGCAACATAAATTGGCTCTTGATCCATTTGAAAAGTGGGGAATGGACGTTTTTGGACCAATCAATCCACCATCCAGACAAAAGAAGTATATCATAGTTTGCACTGATTACCTGAAAAAATGGGCTGAAACAAAATAAGTGAAGGTAGAAACTGAGGATAAAGTAGTATAATTTTTGAGGGATAATGTGGTTTACAAGTTTGGGTACCCCAGAGAAATATTCACTGATCAGGGAGCACAATTCACTTCTCACCTCATTGAAAATATTTTGAGGAAGCACAAGATTACACATATAAATTCTACTTCCTATCACTCTTAGGCTAATGGAGAAGTAGAAGTAACTAATATAGCTTGAGAGAGCATCCTCACCAACGTTGTGAGCAGCAACAAAAATGATTAGGCAGACAAATTGGTAGAAGCTACTTGGGCCTACAACACTACTTGGAAGACAACAACACGATTAAATCCATATGAACTAGTCTATGGTAAGAAAGCTCTATTTTTAGTTCAGTTAGAATTCAATACTTGAAGAATGGCAGTAGAATTAAATATAGATCTATCAAATGCCCAAAAACAAATGTTGTTTCAACTAAATGGATTGTATGAGTTCAGAATGCAAGCACTTCTTCACATAGAGATAGTTCAACTGCAAAGGAAGGTATGGCATGACAAGAACATTAAGGAGAAGGCCTTCCAATAAGGAGATTTGGAAATTTTGTATGATTCAAGGTTTAAATAATTTAAGGTAAAATCGATGACAATATGGTTGGGACCATACACAGTGGAAAAATACTTTGACAATGGCACATTTCAAATCAGGACCATATATGAGGAATGGATCCCCTTTCTTGTCAATGGTCATAGACTTAAAATTTACAAGAATCCCTTATGCAAGGAAGAGTTAATAAATTCAATAATCAGAAAGGTTTATGTAATGGGGCACTCCATAGTTTTCAGCACCTCCTAACAAAAAAAAAGAGAAAAAAGAGAAGAAATATCCATGGCTGAGAACCTCTCTAAGGTGCTCAAGGCAAGCTTATGGGTTGAAAACCTCGATGAAGGAAACCCATTTTCTTTCAAAAAAGAGAGAGAGAGAGAGAAATACATTTGCATCTCTGTTTTTTATGTTTTTGGCATTTTGCAGGTTATTAATGGTTTCTGGAAACATAGGGAAGTAGTCATATTCTTCTCTCCCCTTCTATTTTACCATCCATCCCATAATTCAATCCATTCATTTCCATAACAACTTCCATCACCTCCATACACCACATTCCTACATTCCTGAGCAATGTAGAAAAATAAAGCAAGCCACAAACTCCTACAAACATCAAGAAGTTACTTCAAAAATAAAGTTGTTCATGGACTGCAAAGAAAAACAAAAAGGAAACCTTCATAACAGACTCCACGAAAATGAGAATGCCACCCATTGCATATCAAGCACCCCACGCAACATATAAAGCAGGAAGAAACATCAAGAAGAGATCAATAGCTCACTCAGAGAGATGCTCACTTAGCAGACTGCTCACTCAGAAAAGATGAAAGTTGTGAAGAATACAACATCTAAAAATCTTGTCTCCTCAACCCATCTCCTGCAAACACCTTGAAAACAACAATTAAGCTCAGGTATAGCCTTCTACCCCTCGTTGTGCATGCATAATAGCCATAAATACTTAAATACAAATATTTGGAATTTAGAAGGCTGAAAAGGGGCCAGTTAGCTTGGCCACCATCGTGAAGTATGACTAAGGAGAACTACAAGTTCACACCATATGGACACGTAGAAAAAAAAATAAAAAGTAAAAAATAAAGTCATATATATATATAAATTGGAGTAGAGGAGAGCGAGAGGAGGAAACACACAGTCCATCATGAATTAACAGAGAGAAGGAAACAACAGCCTATAACGAAAATTAGATATGAGCCCGAGTTACATAAGTGCTCCAAAATTAGTTGTGCAATCTAATAAAAAGAGATCCCCTCTCATCCAAACCAGTGAATTGAGAATTTTTGAGGGAAAGAGACCAAAGGGAGCCCACAACACAACAATACTAAGTTTGGGCTACGTATTTGAACAACATGCAGCAGCAGCAGTAGTAGAACAACATAACCAACATTCAAGCTAGCTTCTGAAGTATACCTGATATCAAACATAGTAGAAAGGGACCAAGGGAATCTTTTATAACAACCCAAACATGGAAAAATTATACTACTAGTCGTACATAAGAAGGAGAAGAAGAGCCAGAAGGAGAACCAGAAGAAGAACCATAAGAGGAATAAGAAGAAGAAGAGGAAGAGACAAAGGGCCAAGGAAAAATGAAAGAAATGGAAATGGAGATAGAAGTCATAAAGGTAGCAAAAAGTGAGCAAGAAGGAGACTCACAACACCGCCCATCATCCCCTCAAAACCAAGGGGAAGTTGCCACCTTAGCTTCTTTTAGAACAAAGAGAAAAAGTTAGACCTATATGTATTTTAGAACTAAAAAGAGTTAGAGGGTAAGCCAGAAAGAGCCAGAAAATCCTCCCAAGAGCCCCATCATAATTTAAGAATCACCAAGGGAGGAGGAAGGAGTCAGAGAGATAGTTCTGAAGGAGCAGCTGCAGATGACACAGGCAAAGAATATAGCACTAAAGGAGAAATTGCAGCAAAAAGGGAAACACGTAGACACCATGGAAGACTTGTGCATAGAATCCCTTCAGCATAGATTCCCTATTGACTCATATGTTTTGTACCTCAAGGAGAAATGGCTCCTATTTCAAATCAAAACTCTAGCCTCCCATGGATCCCTAACTTTCCAAGATTGTAGGCAATTCATGGATTTCTACAAGCAAGCTAACATGGTTGATCAGGAAAATATGGCAGAGTTTTATGTGCATAAATTTGTGCTGAGAAATATGGATACTTGGGACCCAAATTCTACAATGGGGGATATAAAGTTGATGGCTCTAGTATCTTGGATGATGAATGAGGACACTAGAGCAAAAAAGATATGGAGGGTCATGAGAAGAATAAATATAGAACCCTTACATATTAGACCATAATTTTCAGCCTAAAAGGAGTCATCCTTAACCATTAAGATATTGAAAAGGACCCTGCACTAGTTGAAAGATACCTCCAAAATCAAACACAGGTAATAAACCACTTTGATGATGTTTCTAGGAAGATAGAAGATGAGTGCTTTATGACCAGCTAGAGGAGATGCAACAACCTCCCTCATAGCCTCAAGAACAGGGAGTACCATACTACAGAAAGGCTAAGGGGTGCATTGATAAGAGTAACATTATACAAGAGGGCCATGCAGGCCAAGAAGATCCAATGGCTTTGTCTCAAGCACAATCCACCTTTGCTACTGGGGCTGAATGATGAAAGGGAAATAGATGAACAATATAGAGAATAGGAGAATGTAGAAAAGGGTTATGGGTTTTACCCCCCTGAGTGGGCTCCCACACTTCTTCCTCAGGAAGTTAGGGGGTTAGGAGGAGGATTAGTTGCTCAGAGGATGAGCAACCATTCAGTAAGGGGGTGATGATGAGCTCCATCATTAGACATATTTGGAGGGGTTACTGGTCAACTGTTTTCCTTCTTAAATCTCTTTTTCTTGAATTTTTATTGTTATTTGGTTTTATGATGTTAGTTTAGGTGGTCATTAAGGCTAACATACTCTGAGTGCCTAATATGAGGTTGAGTGCAGAAGATCATGAGTAATTGGCATTAGTTTTAAAGATTTTATCATAAAGAATTGAAGGAGGCAGCAAGGAGAAATTATAGGAGGATTTTCCACCCTCCTTAACTCTTGAAGGCAACCAAAGGATCCCCACGGATTCTCTCCAACAATTCGAATTCCAAAGGTAGCCAAGCAACTCAAAGACCAAAGTGCAATCAATATATGTTTACTTGGATTCAACTGGACTAAATAAGTATTTTCAAGGGAGCTATTGGTAGTTTCCCTATAGAATAAATAGAGCAGAGCTAGAGCTAGAAAGGATTCGATTCGATTGGGAATTTTGATGCAAGCTATTGAGCCTTTGATTATTGTACTCAATGATTAAAATTTGAGAAATGGACGAGACTATTATTTCATGAAATGAGAAGACTGATTTCATTTTACTGATTTAAGTTTAAGAGAGTCGGTTAGGGCCCAATCCATGTCCCTCAACCTCTCTATTGTACTTGTTCTTTTCTTTCTGCCATTCAGTTAATTCTGATTTCGATAGTTTCATTGCTGCTTAGTTTTTTCTTTCAGTGTGTTGTTGTAGGTTTCATTTTCCTATGAGTAATAGAATAGAGGAGAAAACTCTAAAAGCTTTGGATCAAGACCTCCCTTCTCATCTCTGTCAGTAGATCTCGAGCAGGGTGAACCTTCCCACAGACCCAAAAATTGATTTAAGCTCACTATTTCTAATATTAGAGTAGATTTGCTTTACCATTTTCAACCTTCCTTTTGTACTTTATTTTCAGGCATTTGTGTTTTTTTCATGCATAGATCAGTAGAGTTGTTTGCAGGAATAAGAATCAAAGTACCAGGGAAGTCCATTCGCACCTCCCTGCTTCATTCTCCATCTTTGTTTTTACGCCTCCATCGTTGTTTTTGCACATCCATTTACCTCATATTTCT